>CM076975.1:43415126-43549353 GCA_039105355.1 Benthosema pterotum | reverse complement strand
TGCATGTCCGGTTGACAAAGACCCCTTCTCTCCTATTGCCCTACTTGCCCCATTCAGGGATAGAAGCAAAACATTTACACCCATTAGGGCCGTTTCTGTTCCTCTATAGTACCATGAGGCTGCCCAATAATAAGTTAATAAGTTAAGATTTTTCTTAAGACAAGCAGATCTCTTGGCAAAATGATAGCACATTAATCCCGATTTTTCTGGTCAATTCGACGTAGGCCTATGGCTCATGTAAGTGCGTCAAACACTAGACGGAGTAGCATGGCAGTGTTACATGCTGGAAAAGACACAGCTATGTAATTAAGCACCGCCCAATACACTGCGAAAAACTCTGAACTAAACAAGTCTTGTAATCTTAAATCTAGACTTTAAGTATGATTGCTCTTGTTTTTAAGAAGGATATACTAACCAAGAGCAAGTTCGTATAAGATCAACCTTTGTTTTTTAGAACATACATTTAATACAAAATTCTTACCAAGTACAATTCACTACCCCACGGACAGATTATTTTGCTTGTTTCTATACTATTACACTCATATGTATATTTCTCTTACATGTAGGACAGCATTTTGCCGTGTAATATTGACTTAGCCATTTCCTGCAAGAGTATTATTCATAGTACATAATTATTCCCATTTAGACACCAATATGCTACAGTCCCTTACAATAGACTTGTTAACTATAGGAGTACAAACACCGTAAACAATCTGGGGTTACCATCTACTGTATATACAGACCATGCAAATACAACATTGAGCAGGGCACTGCAGGGAATGAACCCCGTTCCGGTAAACCAGAAGTCCACACCAGTGCCATAGTTTTGTTTTGTTGTAATTTACAGGTCCAAAAGTCACTCGCATTGATTGACATTTCAACCACCCCCCGACAACAAAAACAGTACACACAATGAACATTTCTACATATCATTGATAACCAGTATCCTACAAAAAAATAAAAAACAAACAGTCTATGAATGACAGTAGTATTTATAGATTAATACACAAAATACTGAGACAAAGAAAATATATCTTTTTTTTCCGTGCTCATAAAGTGCTACAAAGTGCCATAAGTGAAGAGTGCAGCAGCAAACACTAGGGTCATAAGCCCCATCGCCAGTGCCACGATGAGTTTTAGCTACAAATTGCAGCATACATAAATCCAGTCAACCAACATCACATACCTAACCCTAACCTAACCCGTGTGCATTATATGATGCTGGCAGACATGAATCCTTACACAAGTGTGTAATGACATAAACACACATCAAACACCGGGCCAGTGTTCATGTTTGATGTGAGGTTACGTGGTGAAACCTTACTTGCAAATTAGATCTGAGATAACACCAACAATGGTCTTATGACCTAGATGTTTGCTGCTATACTTCTCACTTTAAGCACTTTGAGCTCTTTATGAACAAAAAAGAAATAGATTTCCTTGGTCTCAAGCAGTTACCTTAATATTTTCGTGGAGTGATTGCTAAGAAAAAAATCAAATTCACACAAGGAATTGAAACAATTCAATACACAACCCAATTCACATAGGCAAGAAGGTTACTTTAAAAATGATCAATAGAGTCTGAGGCAACGAAGAAAAATAACGTCATTAAAGCAAATACTTACACCTAGGCAAGAATACTTAAGCATCTCGATCCTGGGCCAAAGCTTCCAGCTGTCCCCACAGCAAATTGGTTAAAAAAAAAAAAAAAGCTTGGTAGACATCCACTTGCAAATTACACGAAAAGAAATTGTGCCACAGCATTTGTCAATACTACGAACATTAGTACACAACATAAGAAACAATATGCCATGATCGATGCGCCTTCTCAACTTAAGTGGAATCCCATCCATTTTTCAACATTATATAAAAAGACATAGTAAAATGTTGAAAAGGGCTGGAAATTCCCCTTCAGAGTTTACCTCTCCTGAACAAAACGACGCCAACGTGAATGACAAGTTATGAAATTACATAAATGCACATCGCATACCGGGCCTGTATTCATATGTGATGTGAACTCACGTAATTGATGATTTATGTGCAAATAGCACAACGCAAATAAATCATTAACTTGACGCAATCCGATTCACGCACCACATACTAGTGAAGGACTAGTGTAAAAGGTAGGAAGAAAAAGAAATGAGTTTAAAAAGAGAATAAAATAAGCGATCAAGGGAGTCTGAGACAAAACAAATAACTTTATTAAAGCAAAGATTAAAGAGGAGAAAGGAAAGTCCGCTAGAAATCTTGTACATCCCAAACAGAGATACAAGGTTTCTGCCCAACAGATAAACTACGCTCACTTACCTTAAATATCAGCCACTAATCTCACACCACACACTAACCAAGGAATCAAATGACATAGCCATCATTTGCTTCCTCCGTTAGTTTGCCAGAAGGAGCGCATGCAATAACCTGCATTGGCATTGCCGGCTTAGCCATCACATTGCCAAGGGTTTGGGTTGCCGGCCAACACTACCGGCTGCACTGGCTCTTCCTCGGACGCTGCCACTGCCAGTGATTGCATGGAATCGCTCCCTCTAGTTTGCACAGACTTCAACACAACATTAAGCAGGCTACATGCTACCACAATGACACCAGACAAATCGCATAACCTCATCACATGTGTATGCACAAAGTAGAGTAGTGAAGAACTAGGGCAATAGATAGGAAGGAAGGAGATGAAGAAAATACTTTAAAAAATGAAATGCGATTAAAAACTCTGAGACAACCAAAACAGATAACTTTATTAAAAGCAAAGAACAGAAGAGAAAGGAGACCTGACTCTACAACATACATACACATGTGATGTTAACCGATTCAACTGTACAATGTTAAATAAATCAAATGCCGCCACAAACATCACATGGTCCCATAGTGGCATGGGACATGGTCTGGCATTATATAGATGAATTATACCCGGCACGCATGACAACCTACGGTATGGTAGCATGTAGCTCACTTACACAAGCGGTTCACTAACCTTCCACTGCTAACTGCACACAGCAGTGTTATCAAAGCACCCTTCACTGCAAACAGCACCCAGTAGTGGAATCAAAACGCCTCTCACAGCCAACAGCACCCAGTAGTGGAATCAAAACTCCTCTCACAGCCAACAGTGGCAACAGCACCGTAGAGTCTGTACCTCTGGTCAGCTTCACCTTCTGAAACGGCAGGAGGAAAGAAAGAAAACTTTTAGTTTAGGCTTAAAGGGTGACATTTTGGAATTCATAGCATAGTCTAACAGGGCTGTGTCACCTGCATTTAAACTTCATTAAGAGTTAGTTTTTTTGTTTTGTTTTTTAACTTAGGTAGGGTAAGTGATTTGAAATTCATGGTGTAGTACCAGCCTGGTGCACTAGCCCCCCCCCCCCCCAACAGTAGCTACACTATGTGAACCTGCTGCTCGATCCTGATTGGAGGAGAATTCGCCACCACCTGGGGAACTTTTATTAGCTCCTCTGCTAACGTGGGGGAGGGGGAAACTCCATATATGGTTTCCACACCTTATAATAGAGCATTTTAACAGAAAAAAAAATTTTGGGGTGATATCTGACAAAAGTGAAATCACTTCCCCTACCTTTAAGCTGCAATTAACATAGTGTCAAAGGCATTATGTCCAGAGTCCTGTGGTGGAAGTTCTGCTCTGGTTTGGGTGAATATTTTGTGGGATCCCACAGTAAAATTTTTGCAAAAAGTGCTGCCAACAACAGGAGTGACGTGAAGTTAAATTACCCTTTAAAAAAATACCATTAAAGGGGGGCAATTTTAATTTAAGCTTTGAATTCAAATTGTGACAGACACTTGAAATTGTTTTATGAAACCTACAATCTTCAAATTCAAACACAATACTTTGTTAAAAGGACACCATATTACATATTAGACCCCCAGGAAAGCGTTTTAAATATTCTACATGTCATTAAAGCTGTACTGGGTAACATTTTCCTCAAAACACATTTTAAATTTAATACAGGCTCGCCTGGCATATTTGTCACATTACTCATTCCTGAATTTAAGCCTGCAAAGCTTATTCAAAAGATGTTTTCTAGGAAAAGGTGGTGATGGGGTACATCTTGCATTTGTGAAAAAGGCCCAATTTCAGAAAAGGTTCAGAATACCATAGGGTACCCACATACTTATGAGGATGTGAATCTCATTTGTGGAAAAGCTTAAGTTTGTATAAAAGTTTGAAAATCAATCAGGGGCGGATTGGCACATATTTTCCCACCGGGACAATTTTGCCTTTGCCAGGCCACCCTGGGGATGGGGGGCAAGCTGGTTAACCAGATGCAACTTTGAGAGCGCAAAAATGAAACCAAATGGACCCGCAAGGGTCCATTTGGTTTCATTTTTACACCCTCAAGAGTTAAAATATTCATCATGTGAATTAGCCCAACTTAGTCTACACAAGTAGAGAATGTAGAAGATTAATGGTCATTTTGATCTGTATGTTCCAGGCGAGCATCTAGCACATTCTAGAGCATTTTGGAAGTGCCACTAGTGCATTTCGGATCTTGTCCAGGCCACTAGGTGGCGCAGGCCACCGGGAAAACTCCCTGTACTCCAGATGACCAATCCGCCCCTGAAATCAATAACTCTCCAGTGCCCACAGGAATACAACAGGGGTGTAACCCTCATACTCACAGGGACCTGAAGTCAGTACAATGACCCTAAACCATATCTAAATTGTATGGAAAAAGCTTAATTGCAGAGTGTGATAACAGCAGTGACTAGCAGGGAAGTTGCCCAGTATAGCTTTAATATAACCTTTGTTTTTTGGGGGAAAAGTGAAGTGTCCCTTTAATTACAATCATTTGTTTGACAAATCATTATCTTAGCATTTTGCTAATGGTGACACAGCCCTATATCTTTCTACCACAGCCACATGTAATGTTGCAGGTACGCACCGCTGGGAGACTCAGCCAAGTAGACACTCCATTACACCAGCTGTCTCCTGAAGACACCATCCAAGGTCCAATGATGAACCTGTAAGACAAAAAAAAAAGATAACTCTGTTAATGCATTTTATATTTTGTAGAATATATTAAATACGTTAAAAATGGAGGGAAAAAAGTCTTCAACATCTATATATATTATATAAACTAGCCCACATACAGTACATAAGTTTGGAAAACTAACTCTAGGAATCTACTTGTAGAAATCAGACATTCCTGACTGCTAAACATGTGGGTTTTAGCTTTAGCTTCTGAAACCATTAGCTTTAGCTTCTGAAACCATTAGCTTTAGCTTCTGAAACCATTAGCTTTAGCTTCTGAAACCATTAGCTTTGCTTCTGAAACCATTAGCTTTAGCAACTGAAACCATTAGCTTTAGCAACTGAAACCATTAGCTTTAGCAACTGAAACCATTAGCTTTAGCAACTGAAACCATTAGCTTTAGCAACTGAAACCATTAGCTTTAGCAACTGAAACCATTAGCAACTGAAAAAGCAGCCCTACAAGTCACACCACCATTTTTGATAAACTTGTAGACTCTAGTGTCAGGTCGAAATGTGTTGAAGATCTCAACTTTAATTGATGGCATAAAATGTAACCAAATGCTAGTTTAGATTTGGTTACATTTAAAAGAAACAAAACTGTTGAACATGTGATTTACGAAGTTTGCATGTCCACTTGCAGAATTGTCATTTTGTTAACATTTACCTGTTAGCATCCAAATTGTAATCAGTACAGCATGGAACTATTGACTAAAGCAAACCTTTAAGATCCAAGGCTAAAAATAATCATAGTCTGACTGTGTGGCTTAAAACGCTAAATAAATAACAGATCCTGGTATCAAACTGGTGAAAACACTGCAATAAACAACCAAAACAGTCCTATAATGCCACAACAAGTGTTAAAGGTGGATAAAACCGCATGCTTCACAAACAAACATACCTTGCCGCCGTGTCCCCATCGTCACACAACCTGCAGTGTGCATCGCGCCATCTTTTAAACCTAAAGCCCCGCCCACTTGATTACATCTGGCCCGCCCATTGGCTGACGTGTAAGCAGGGGCGGATGTAGCATGTCCCGTTTGGGAGGGCAAGAGAACATGTTGGAGGGGCAAGAGAAAATGGTATGGGGGCGGCTTCATTGCCCGTGTCGCTTCGCGCCACGGGCGATGAAGCCGCCCCCATACCATTTTCAGTTACAGGACTTTTTATTAGTCAAGTTAAGTAAAGCATCAATAACAACATCAGTTGTTGTTGAAGTTGCAACAGACACGCAGCATGCATAAAGCTAAAGGTCTGACTCAGAGAGTTTTCTGTTTTCAATTATGAAATGCTGTTGGTTTAGTGGTGCCAAAATTGTAGTTAGTAGTAGTAGTAGTAGTAGTAGTGTTTCAAATCATTGTAAATAGGCCTATAAGCACTTTAATTTGAAATATCTTGGGTGTTTGGCATGGCATCGTGTTTGGGGGGGCAGACTGGGTATTTAGGGGGGCATTGCCCCCCCCCCCCATGCCCATGCCTAGATCCGCCCCTGCGTGTAAGCGTCTTACGAGTTGCGACATTGGGTTAGAAACTTTTTCTGTTTTAGTATGTAATAACATGCTGTTATTTTATATATTTTCTCTTGTAACTGTATTCATCCTTGTATAGCAAGCAGGAGAAAATCCTCAGCGTTACGTCTTTATTCATTTGCAATAGGAAGCAGAGGACAATCACTTTACTGAAGCATTATCTGTAGACCTACTGAGTGTAGATTACAGTTTCTGTCAGGAGAGGGCAGCATTGTTCTCACGTCTATGAATACTTAGGCCTAATCCATACTCCAAAATCAAAGGTAGGCCTACCTACACCTGCATAAAACAACTGTCTAATCCAGGGGTTTTCAACCTTTTTGATGCCAGGGACCACCATTTATTCAGAATTTGAGCCACGGACCACCACTTGAGGACATTTTAGCCCCACGGACCCCCAAACTAAAGATTTCTTGTGCTTCAGGCCATGAGGATTAATGGTCCTCTACACAACTAGAGGACCATTAATCCTCTAGTTGTGTAGATTTGGACTAATTCGCATGATGAATATCTTAACTCTTGAGAGTGTAAAAATGAAACCAAATGGACCCGCCAGGGTCCATTTGGTTTCATTTTTACGTTCTCAAGAGTTACATCTGGTTAAACTACTTAGCTGGGGACCACCTGGAACTCTCTCAAGGACCACTGGTGGTCCCCGGACCACCTGTTGAAAACCCCTGGTCTAATCTACTGTAGCATACACTGGCTTTTATGCCATATTGTTTTGTCTGCAGCATGCTCGACATAATGTTTACAACAATCATTTACTTACTCTAAAGTAACTGAAAGTAGTGACACTATTCCCCACAAGATTAGACATCATTCTCCTCACTACCTCCATTGATTATGAAAATTATGTGAATTTCCCTAGAATGCTCTCAACAGCCAGCCTGTTTGTTTACAAAGTTTTGCTAACACAGGATGGTGTGAACTGTGAACACAAACCAGAGAAATGCAACAATTTGCTGCTGGATCAACTTCAGGTGCAAAAGACAACCAAGTGTTACGCCAAATGTGGCGACCCATCAATTTCTGTTTCATCCGTTGGCTGCTGGTGTTTTCCAGTGGATGAGGGTTCCAGCATCAGTCAATCATCAAATGGGGCACCTATTTCACTGTAACACCACTATGCTGATTCAATGTTCATTAAAGTGGCACTATATACGTTGTAAAATATTAACAAAATGATGTTTTCCATTCCAATCTACATGGTATGTACCCTAGCTAAGCCTAATGCAATATAACTTGTACAAAATATTTCTATAGACATTTTTAGGCTAGGTTTTGTCAGGCTTGCAGATCAGCTATTTTTGAAACGACAGTACATGCAATGAAGCCCCTCTGGAGTGAGTGTGTGAATATAGTAGTGGCACCATCAGATTACTTAAAGGTAGGGTTAAGTGATTTTAAATTCATTGTGTAGTACCAGCCTGGTGCACTAGGGGCCCCCAAGCTACACTATGTGAACCTGCTGCTCGATCCTGATTGGAGGAGAATTCACCCTCCACCTGGGGAACTTTTATTAGCTCCTCTGCTAACGTGGGGGAGGGGGAAACTCCATATGGTCTGCACACCCTATAATAGAGCATTTTAACAGGAAAAAAAAATGGGTGATATCTGACAAAAGTGGAATAGCTTCCCCTACCTTTAACAGACTAGTATAGCAGGAAAAGAAACAGAAAAGAGCATTTGCTATAGTGAAACACAACTTAATGACATCATCAAGTTGTGTTTGTTAATGATTCTTCTTTTAGGACCTTCTGGGTGGAATCCCTCTTAAAGTGATAGCTAAATAAGAGTCATACTCGGATTAATTGATGAATCAGTTAATCGCCCAATGAATCGATTATGAAAATAATCATTAGTTGCAGCTCTTTTAAAAAAATATTTTTTATCCCACGATTTTGTAACCAATTTTTCATCCAGTGCAAATGAGTCCAAGCTGCATTCTTTTCACCTGATGGGAGAGTTTCCCTGCTTGGTCATGGTTTGAGGAAGGAACACGTTATTCCAACCAGTTCCTGTCCCCTCCACCAGGCACCCCAGCTGGCCAGGTATAATGGTCATACTGCATCATACCGTATGGCTCGTTAAGTTAAGCGCGGGAATTTTTCCCGCGAAATTTGATTTGAATTTTTCTCGGGGGAGTGCTTGTTTTACTAGTAGTAGCCGCGCTACGGACCCCAAATAGACACCCTCGGACGGTGGACCCCCAAATGGCAGGGACCCCCATAAGAGAATATTTCCACGGCTTTAGCAAATTAGCCTATTCTCATTTAATGTGAGATTTGTAGTACAATTAATCATTGCCTTTGTGTAAGAAATCAACTGGGGAAGTTTCATGGCGATAACAGTTTAAAGGAGAATTCCACACCAAAACACATTGGGCATCAATCTACCTTGATTCCTGTGACATGATAGGCCTACATAATGCCCTTGATTTTTGTCACAGATGCCCCGTTTTCTACATTTCACCCTTGAGGTCCCCGTCCCCACCACGACGACGTTGGGAACAGTTAACATAGCCGCAGGTTGTCTTTATTCTAGGCTACTGCAGGTATTTCTGTAACTCCAAACTTTTTTTTCCCACACACGACATCAAACCACACATTAGACTGAGGGTAGTGGCAAAAGGGAGGGGAGGAGAGGAGGAGGAATAGATTACCTCTGGGATTACATGTATAGGCTGTCCCAGAGTGAAGTAAAATTCAAGCATGTTTATTAGTATACTATTAAAATATGATGTGAGTTACAGAAATACTCACAGTAGAATAAAGACAACCTGCGGCCATGTTAACTGTTCCCAACGTCGTACAAAACAGTCAAAGATCAAAATGACCATTAATTTCTTCTACATTGTCTAGTTGTGCAGACTTGGGCTAATTCACATGATGAATATTTTAACCCTTGAGATGTAACTCTCAAACTCTCAAAGAGTTACATCTGGTTAACCAACTTACTTCCCACATTTAACTGGAACTCTCTCAAAGACCACTGGTTGAAAACCACAGTATCCTTTTCATGGGCCGGTCAGTCAGCCAAAGGGCCGCATTTGGCCCCCGGGCCGCATAATGCCCAGGTATAGCATAGGGGGATTAAATAGCTATTCACAGGGTTCAAGATTCAACTTTATTTAAAGTATCCGAAGGCCAAATGGTTTGCAGCGTCATGTAAACAAAACATCAGCTAAAAAAATGAAAACAGTACAAACATCTTGTATTCGTAGACGTAGATAGGACATAGATAGGAGTACAAAACAGGGTAGCTCATACAGCTTTATTCTTTTAAAGCGCAAATAACATGGATTCCTAAGATTGTTTTTAATACTTAATATCATATTGCATATGTCCTTCGAGCTTATTTCTGATAGGGGGCGCTGTTGTGCAGGATATTTTGAGGTAGAGTCATTATACTAACTAGATAAAAGCAGGGTTGTTTAAATTCCATGTCAACTTGCAAAGTCAACAATGGTAGACATTGTAAACAAGGTGGAAATACAAATCTGGAAATCAAGACTGAAAGGGGGGGAGGAATTATACAAAGCAGGATGCATTGGTGACATCATTATGAGGCCAAAAATCTATATTAATTATTAAATTTATATTAAAGCTCCTCTACGATATGAAAGACTGATTGTTCAAACTAGATAATTTTTGGGGGTAGAAAACACACATGGGAGCACCAAAACAACACTAAAACAAATATGTCATGGACAATAAAATAATTTAGTAGGGATGAAACAAAAGAGAAATTCTTGGACGAAATCATATACCTAGGTAATAGGAAAAACAGTTGACCGAAAAACTGAATGCTGATAACCAAATTATGATTAATATTACTGTATATACTGTATCTTTTTTTTTCCTATAAAACATTAATTCAGCACTTTTCGCTGAAATGGATTTTCTGCCATTTTTTTTCTGCAGACGAATATTCGGAGCATCACTAGAAATTAGGTCAAATGTTTGGCATATATGACAAAGATCTCAAGTAAGACATAACGTTACGTCCTTACACATCTCATATTTGCCATTGATATATGGCAAATGAAACGAGGTGAAAATGCCAAAATATGATTACATTATACTTTCTACATTACATTCAAATGCCGGTCGATATAATTTCCATCATGTGCAGCATTATATATGTATCTCTGCACATCCTTATGGCCAGAACGTTCACCATAAGTGAATGCTAGAAAATCCTGAAAAGAAAAGGCAAAGAAAGGCCAACAGAACCACTGCTAGAAACTGGATTATAGCAGGACCATTCAGAACCAATATAAAACACCTTAAAGCAAAGTCTACTCATCAAATGCCCCCCAATAACCGTTTGAAAAGACCAGTATACTTGTTCTTAGCATCCTAAGTGTGAAGGGAGAACAGGGATTAAAGGAGAATTCCACCCCACAGCCCTCAACCCTCACCAAAAATTATGTTCCCTGGTGATTCGGGTCTGGCGACGTGGTCTTGAAAATCCAGATACAGCACCTGGTTGGCCGACAGCCCTATCACTCAACGGTGTCAAACAACAAACATAGCAGCGCCACTACCCCTACTGATTGGTTGGTATGAACCGATCACTGAAGACTGCTGTTTTGACAACGCCCATCCCATGAACTGCTTAGAACACTATAATGGAGAGTACTGACGCGCTTTGATCTCGCGCCTCGCACCTGCACTGGAGCTCTGCTGTCAATGCAAGTGGATGGGCGAGTGTGTTTTGTTTGGAACTATGTTACTATGTTAATGTTAGTTCCAAACATGCGCTTGTCAGCCTCTGTTCAGCTGTAGCATTGGGAGTCAACGGGGGCGTCAGTACTCTCCATTATAGAACTCTAGAACTGCTGTGCTGGGCAGGGCTTTCAGATTGAACAATGAAGTCAAACAAAATGAAGATTTCAAACTGAGTGTCAGGAAAGTCCAGTTGTTATTTTGTGGAAAAAATAATATTGTCCATTTCCCATACCCCACCATAAGCTTAGAATGGGGCTATGGGTTGTTGTTTACGTATTTCAATCGCACCAAAATGCATTTTTTTTGCAATAAATTCGCTCTCCACCATGTTGGTAGTGTGTTGACACTCACCGTTTCCGTTTTGGTTCAACCATTCCACACTAACATGGTGGAAAGATAACATAATAGCAACAACAATGCATTTTGGATGGAAATAGGTGAATTTGAACAACACCCAACCCAATATCTCCATTCTATTGCTTATGGTGGGGTAGGGGAAACAGCCAATAATGTGTTTTATCACAAAATAACTACCACTTTCTTGGAAATAAATCAACTGCAAACCCATTTAGGTTAAGTTCTCTGGGGGAAAAAAAAACTTCAATATTTATATAGCAGCTGCAAAACAATCAAATTGTTGCTTACTGTAGTGTACATACTGTAAAGGATCAGGGGAGGATCTAGGCATGGGGGGCAAAGCCCAGACTGCCTCACCAAACATGATGGCATGCAAAACAACCCAAGATATTTCAAATTAAAGTGCTTATAATTAAAATGATGTGAAACACTACTGCTGCTACTAACTAACTACAGCTGTGTCACCACTAAACCAACAGCATTTCATCATTGAAAACAGAAAACTCTCTGAGTCAGACCTTTAGCTTTATGCATGCTGCATGTCTGTTGCCACTTCAACACCAGCTGATGTTATAATTGATGCTTTACTCGCCTAATAAAAGTCCTTTAACTGAAAACGGTATGGGTGCGGCTTCATCGTCCGTGGCACAAAGCGACACGGGCGATGAAGCCACACCCATACCCCCCCCCCCATTGGGAAATGTTACATCCGCCCATGTAAAGGATCCATAAATGGATTACCGGCCTGAAAGGGCTAAAGATAGGAAAGGCTTCTGCGGTGGAATTCTCCTTTAGGTCAATTTGATAGCCATATGCCTTTGGACAACATGTACACTTAACATGACGATATTAAAGGCTGCTGATCTACGCGCCTGCGTGTCGGGGATGCATGTAACATGTTGTGAGGAGTTCTAAGTTTGTAGATTGTCTAGTTTCACCACATCCTATTCTCTACATTGCAGTGTCTCTCCGTCTCACCTGAGTCAAAAGAAGGTTTTTAGATCGAGAGCCATGTTAATACAATACACCAAGAGCAGTAGTTTTAACAATACACCAGAGCAGTAGTTTACAACCAGTGGTCCTTCAGAGGATTGCAGGTGGTCCCCACTTAAATGTTGGTATCCAAATGGACCCTTAGAGATCTCTAACTCTTGAGTGAAAAATTAACGGGTCCATTTGGTGGCATTTTACACTCTCAAGAGGTAAATTATATTTACGGTATCTGAATGACTTAATTTTCAAGAATCTACACAATTAGAAAATGTAAAGGAATTGTTAGTTTGAACATTGAGGCCAGTCAATTGTGGAGCAAAACACTGAAAATCCTTGGGTTTTGGGTCCGTGAGACTAAGCTCAACATCAAATGGTGGTCCTCCTCCGTGGCTAAAATGCAGAATAAATAGTGGGCCCTGGTTTGAAAATGGTTGAAAATCCCTGCTTGCTCTAGAGAGACGCCCAGCCAGGTGTAGTTCTAATAAGTCTTCCCTGCCTCTTTTCCTTTTCTTTTCGCGAGGTCACAAGGGTGACAAGGGTGTGTTCTCACGGTTCTCATCAGGGGTGTCCCGATACTGTATCCGTATAGAGCTGCGCAGTCCCGTCCCTTTCATGAGGTTGCCCGTGTTCCAGAAACGGAATCCTCAGTCCTTTTCCTCAAAGACTTTTCGAAAATGGTTAATAAAAAAAACACGATTGCGCCACAGACAAAGCCAACTCGGGTCGTGACAAATCATGACAAACAGAATATTATCATGCAATATCTAATTGGCAAGAAGTAGAAAATGGCAGGATACAACAATTTGTTTGGTTTTTCCATCTTAGAAATTATTTGATTGTCCCCAAAGAGTGTGTGGGTCATCATGATTTGTCCCGAGTCCCGAGTTGGCTTTGTCCGCGGCGAAATCGTCTTAACATGAATCATTTTTGAAAAGTTTATGAGAAAAATGAATGGGGATTCCGTTTCTGGAACAGGTGCGACGTCACGAGGGGGTGGGACTGCACAGCTCTATTACCTGTTGGTGACTTCACATGAAGGTCTTTTTTTCTTTTTTATATATATTTTATATATATATATATATATATATATATATATATATATATATATATATATATATATACGTTATATATTATATTATTATATATATATTCTCTCTGGTATCTGAAATTGTGGGATCGGGAGGGAAATGAAAAAGTGGCATGGGGACATCCCTAATTCTTTCTTAGCAGTGTTGCCAACTTGGAGCATTTGTCACTATATTTATTTATTTATTTATTTTTTCCCCCAAGACCCCCCTAGCGCCAAAATTTGTGAAAAACTTTGTGAGTTGGGGTGAAATTGGTTGACAGGCGCCAGAGGTAAAACCCTCATTTTTCACCATTTTCCCTCCTATGATAGAGTCCACCTTCCTCCCTACAAAGGGCCATTGGTAACCAAATGGACCATTATAGATCTGCAACTCTTGAGAAAGTAAAACTACACATTTAGAAAATGTAGAAGTATTGCTATTTTGCCCAACATTTTTTTATTCCGAGAAGCCCGCCGCCCTGGTATGAAAATGGTTGAAAACCACTCTTGCTCTAGTGCATTCTAGTGCATTTTGGAAGTGCCACTAGGGCGTTTTGGATTTTGGCAGTAAGTTGTCAACACTGGTCCTTAGGTCGGCGGCTTTGGCCCGGCACCCCTTGGAGCGTTGGTGCTTCTTGAGGCCGGCGGCGTCGATGATGCGCATGCCGCAGACGTGGCAGCGGAAGGGCTTCCTGCCGGTGTGGATGTGCTTGTGGCGGCTCAGCGATGCCGACTGCCTGAACATCATGCCACAGTGCTGGCAGCGGTAGCGCCTCTCCCCCGTGTGGATGTAGGAGTGTTCCATCAAGGTCCGGGCGGCCGGGAAGCTTCTGCCGCACTGCTTGCATGGAAAGGAAGGCTTGCGTTTCGAAGAAGAAGAAGGAGGAGGAACGCGGTGGGACCGTCGAAGGTGCGCCTTCAGGGAGCGCGCCCCGCCGAAACGCCTGCCGCAGTGACGGCAGACGTGGTCTTTTTTTACTACTTCTTCTTCTCGTGTGTTGTTGTGCCGTCGGTCGTCGCCGCCGCCACTGTGGCATCTGCTGATGTGTCTGTCGAGGTAGATCTGCTCCGTGAAGGCGTAAGGACACCCGGCGGAAGGACAGAAGAAGTTCTGGCTCTCAGAGAGGTCTGATTTCACTCCTGAGAGAGAGAGGAGAGGAGAGGAGAGGAGAGGAGAGGAGAGGAGAGGAGAGGAGAGGAGAGGAGAGGAGAGGAGAGGAGAGGAGAGGAGAGGAGAGGAGAGGAGAGGAGAGGGAGAGGAGAGGAGAGGAGAGGAGAGGAGAGAGAGAAAGAGTGTGAGGCAGAGTTTGATCAGATCATGGCACTCATTCAGATTGGGGTGAGCAGGGGTGTCAAACTCAGATACAGAGTGCGCCAAAATTTAAAACTGAACAAAGCCGCAGGCCAAGTTTGAACGAATAACCATTTTCAAAATGGACCCGCTAGGGTCCATTTGGTTCACATTTGTACCCTCTCAGGAAAAATGGGTCTGAAAGAAAAATCATTAACATGGTGAAATACATCTTGGTCATCAGATCATGACACTCATTCACCTTTTTGTGGTTCTGGCGTCAGGCTGTTGTTCAAATGAAGCCCAAAGTGCAAATAATGAATGGTTGAAAATGGAGATTAGCGGCTCCATTTTCGTTACATGCTAAAACCCTTATCCCATTTTTACTATTTTTAAAAAACCTTTGGTAATAGTTCAATGTGCCAATCTATTGACACGTTGTGGGCATGTAGACTGACTGGCCATTTGAACTATTGAAAAATGTTTTATATAGTTTAAAAAGACAAAAACGTTAAGGGACTTGTTGTACAGGGTGGTATTGGCCGGGTTCCACGTGGACATAGTGACGAGGATGACGTGTTCTGATGATGTACACTGAAATCAAGCAGATACACTATTGGTTCGATGTGGGAAAACAACAACAACAACAACATGGATCTAGGCATGGTTTTCCACTATTTATTCAAAATTTGAGCCACAGACCACCATCTGATGACATTTTTATTCCAACAGACCCTCAAAACTAAAGATTTATGGATTAGGGAAACAAAATAACCATTAGTCCTCTGCATTCTATCGTTGTGTAGGCTTGGGCTAATCCACATGATTAATATTTTAACTTTTGAGTGTAACATGAAACTGGGTTTTGTAGTGCAATCACCACTTAAAGGACTTCACAAGGTGGTGTGCAGTGAGTTAATGAGCTTGTTAATAAAACAAAGTCTAAAACGACTTTTGGAGTGATAAGAAGACAACAGAATAATCAATCACTCCAAAAGTCGTGGTAAAAATGGTTCTGGTGACTAATATTGGGCTTCTAATGTATGACAGTCTCGGTTTCTTTTTAATACTTTAATACTACAGCCCCCAGTTAAGTTACCTTTGGTGTCGTCCTGTGTTGTCCGTGTCGTTGAGGTCACATCTTTGTTGTTTTTTCCGTCTTTCTCCTGCTTCTTTCTCTTACCGTTTGACCGATACTTTGAATACGACCAATCAGAGTCGGAGTCGTTGGCTCCGTAGTCGCCTGTCGGTTGGCACAACTCGCCACTAGAACGGTTAACATTCTCCTCGTCATCATCATCATCTTTATCCTCTTTATGCTGGGACAGTGGTGGAGGTGGACGGGGAGGAGCCTGCTGGTGATCCATGGTGTTCAGGGGGTGCTTCTGAAGAACCGCCGCTGATGGATCCACGCCGGCCAGGAGAGTGGAAGCGGAAGGTTCACCTCTTTGGAATTCCTGAGCTGTGAAGGAGTAGTATGGACAGTGGATGCAATTACTTAGTTGTAAACACACTTCATCTGTGCAAAAGATCAATGTTTTTCCCAACCATTTCGATACCACCCACCACTATTTATTCAGCATTTGAGCCGGGGAGGGCCACTATTTGATGACACCCCCACAGACCCCAAAACTAAAGGTTTATTTTGTCCACAATTTTAGGCTGGATTTTGGGAAACAAAACAGGCAAACATACAGATCATAATGACCATTAATTAATCTTCTACATTCTCCAGTTGTGTAGACCTGGGCTAATTCACATGATGAATATCTTAACTCATGAAACATGAAACCAAATGGACCCGCAAGGGTACATTTGGAGTTACATCTGGTTAACCAACTGTCCATCGTTTAGCTGGGAACCACGTGGAACCCTCCCAAGGACCACTGGTGGTTGAAGAGAATGGAAGCAGAAGATTCACCTCTTTGCGACTTCGCGGCACACTCATCGCAGCGGTCTCCCTCCCGCTTGCTGCTCAGATCATCGTCTCTCGTCTCGAAACGCCGGTCACAGAGTTCACAGCGGCGGAACGTCTTTTCCCTGCCGTGCTTGATAAGCATGTGTCGGATCAGGAAACCCGAGCGCCTGAACCTCTTGCCACACCGCTGACAGCGCAAAGGTTTTTCTTGGATGTGGGAGCGGAGATGTTCCGTCAGGATGGCCAGCGAGCTGAAAGCCCTGCCACACTGGTCACAGGCGTTGGAGGGTTTCTGAAAGGAGGAAGGGAACTGTCCGTCTCTGGTCATCTGGAGGTAGAGCTGGCCGTGGAGGGTCTTGATGTGTCCGTAGAGGGATTCCTGAGCTGTGAAGGTGTGCTCCGGACACTCAGGACAGGTGAAGGTCTGGCTCTGGTCAGGCTGGGAACTCACTCCTGAGGATGGCGGGAGAGAGAGGGAGAACTTGTAAACACTCCAACTAAGCATCAAATTAAAGCTCCTATACAAATCCTCCTGTATTTTTTTTTATTGTTTTCCATGAAGTCTTCCTATAATCCAGGGGTTTTCAACAGGTGGTCCGGGGGACCACCAGTGGTCCTTGAGAGGGTTCCAGGTGGTCCCCAGCTAAGTTGGTTAACCAGATGTAACTCATGAGAACGTAATTTTTTTTACACTCTCAAGAGTTAAAATATTTATAATCTGATCATAATCTTGTTTCCCAAAATACAGCCTGGAATTGTGGACAAAAGCAAAATAAATCTTTAGGTTTGGGGTCTGTGGGGCTAAAATATCCTCAAATGGTGGTCCGTGGCTCAAATCCTGAATAAATGGTGGTACCTGAGATGAAAAAGGTTGAAAACCCCTGCTTTAATTAGATCATCTCCAAAAAATATTTTTTGACGCCTCTAGGGGCTGCAGAAGGCCTCCAAAGATATACCATATTGGCCTGAATATAAGACTATGTTTTTTTTCCCAATGGAAATACCCTAAACAATGGAGTGTCTTATATTCAGGGGCTATACTATTTGACATTCAATGTTCTTTTTTCTTTAAACGGGTCTTGAAAAATGAGGGTCGTCTTATAACCGAGTCGTCTTATATTCGGGACAATACGGTATATATCTTTGTCATTGGCTAACAAATACTCCCGGTGGGAGTATTTCTTAGCCAATCAGGAAGAGCCTCGCTGCCTCTGATTAAAGGAGAAAAGGAGGACTGGTGGGAGTCAAATGTGGAGGTGGTGGAGGATTTGTACAGGGCACTGTGGCTCATATGGTTGTCATAGATACTAGATATTTCCAGGAAGTGATCTAATAATGAAACTGTCTAAAAAATGGTCTAAGAAAAAGAAAAAAAAAAGTTTAACTATGACATGAGAAGAATGGAAAAGCAAAACATTCTAATAATGATGTGTTCCAAGTAGGGGTGTGGCGATACATTTTAACAGGTACAGTATAAACCCGATACATGGTTGATGATATGATCAGGGATTAAAGCGGAAAAAAATCCAAAGACGGAAAATATTTCAGTGGGGGGGGGGGGGGGGGGGTGCAGACAGAGTTTCTTTTTTTACGTTCACAGCGTAGCCTACCTTGTCACACTATGCGATAAATATTGCATAAATAAATCCCTACCACGTATTTTTCGTAAGTCCCATTAGGCCTACACACTTTCTATAACGTACTATGCCCGACATATTTTTGACATGGGAGAAGTATGTGGCCATACTGTTGCCTATTCTGCAAATCAATCAATCAATCAATGCGCCGGCAGCTGTTCCGTTCAGCGCAATTGCGCACACACACACACACACCTACGTTAGTTTGCTCACACGATCTGTATAGCGAGGCAATACATAAACCCTTCAATTAAATATCATTCAATATGAAATTAATTAACCGGCCTGTTGATAACATGTAGGCCTAATACATTTATTTTTGCTATATTGTCAGCAACATCTTCTGTTTTTCTTGCAGCAGCAGCAGCTCTACCCAGGGCGGGATTTAGCCAGCCCTACTAGGGTGGGCTGGAAAAAATGGCAGGGTGGGCAACTCCAAAGTTTCTCCCATATGAAGCAGTGGTTTTCAATCTTTTCGACATCAGGGCCGACTATTTATTCGACATTTGAGCCACAGACCACCATTTGAGGACATTTTAGCCCCACACAGACCCCAAAACTATAAAGATTTCTTGCTTGCTTTTGATTGCTTTTGTCAACAATTCCAGGCTGGGTTTGGGGGAAAACAGTCAAACATACTAAAATGACCATTAATCTTCTACATTCTCTAGTTGTGTAGACTTGGGCTACATTTAGCTGGGGACCATCTCTCAACCACTGGTGGTCCCTGGACCGCTGATGAAAACCACTGATATAACCTTTCATTGGGTGGGCAAGATGCGCATTTGGGTGGGCACTGCCCACCCCTGTCCCCGTCTAGATCCAGCCCTGGCTCTACCCGTTCGGTATCAGTGTTCCCACTGTGGTTAGCTTCTCATGCGGCTCACAGTGGACATGGATACTAATCATACTTTAACGCATTTAACTTTTGCGACCAGTTCATTCATCGTGTTGCTCAAAGAGCGAACATTAAAAACGTTATTACCGGCAAAGGGTGTCGGCTGCTGCGTCTCCTTAATCTGGCTCGCACTCCTCCTCTTGACTCTCTTTTCTTAATTTTATTCCATTTTCGCGTCGCGCTGCTGTTAAGTTCTGAATACTTGGCCAGTGAATCCAAAACACAACAGACACGCATGGTTTGTCTGAGTGCATGAGCGATAACACGGCCAGGCAATAAAGTGTCATCCCGGCGTTAAACTTCATATTGCCACAAAAAGAAAGCGGGTGTAATCACGTTAAAACGACATTAAACATAAAATAACAACAGACAAGGCAGACAGATATGCTGAGTCAGCAGCGGAGCCAGACCATAGAGTAGAGCCAGACCCGGAAAGTTATGACATCTCCGTTCACTTCCTGGAAACGTTAATGGCGTCTGCTCTACATAGACTTCTATTGAGCAATGGGGACGGCCATCTATGTTTGTCACGGTTCAGATCGAGCAGCTCGACCGCTCAGTTTCTGACCCTTCAATGTCGCAACTCTTCAAGTTACACACCCACTCACTCACTCAACAGACACTTGATTAGCCTACCAGCGGCACCGGTGCAGCTTGACTTGCACGGAGCGGAGCGCACAAATCTATTTTCCTAGGGATGATGCATTGTAGTTTGGAGATCACTTGACTTGCAAGTAAAGTATAATGGTCCGTTTTGGTTTTGCGTTTGGTCACGTCATTAACTAACATCGCGGCCGTGGGCAAACCCTCCCCTTTTAGATTTTTTTTGCCAAATGGCGTGGATCTTATGAAGCCCCTGGGGAATCCTCCCCAGTACGGAAATCCGTACCCCGTACGGAACTCTTTAATGCCTGTATGATACATGGGTGCAATTGGTCGATTCTGGCGATACGATTCAATGATTTGAAATCGATATAGTAACTATTTAGCAACTGCATTATATATATGCAAAACTTGAGTATAGAGCATACTTTTTTTTAAGGGAGAGTTTTATTAGCTGTACAGAGTGACTCTCTGGAAAATAAATTTAGATGTATATTTTAACTCCTATGTTAGATTCAGTGAAAAAGGCCCCAGTTGGTTACCGTTGGTGTTGGCTTGTGTTGTCACTAGTGTCGTCGCGGTCGCGTCCTCCTGGTCGACGTTTCTGCCTTCCTTCCACTTCTTCCTCTTCTTGTTTGACTGACACTTTGAGTACGACCGATCGGAGTCGCTGGAGTCGCCGTTCCCATCGTCCGTCGGTCCCCGCGTCTCGTCAGGAGGAGGAGGAGGAGGCTTGGCGCTCTCCTGCGTGCCGACACTGCTGCTGCTACATTTCTGCACCGCCGGCGGATGGAGGGTCTGGTGAACCGTCGTGTTCAGACCTTGTGTGTGAACTAGGACCACCGCCGCCGACGGGTTCATGTTGACCAGAAGCAACACACGAGGGGGCGGTTGGTCGTTTGCCGAGGGTTTTTTTCCTCCCGTGTCGGTGGGTTGACTGGTGGGTATGAATGGAACATTGTAAAGTGGGTATTGCAGGGAGAGGGGGAACTGTCCGTTCTTCACCATCTGGAGGTGGAGCGGGGTGTGGAATCTCTTGATGTGGAGGTGGAGGAATTCCTGAGACGTGAAGGAGTACGGACACTCGGGACAAGTGAAGGACACGCCCTGGACAGGCTGGGACCTCACTCCTGAGGGGGAGAGGGAGGGAGGGGGAGAGAGAGAGAGAGAGAGAGAGAGAGAGAGAGAGAGAGAGAGAGATGGAGAAAGGCAGAGAGATTACTTGTAAACACACTTATCATCTGTGCAACAGATTGGTGGTGGTTTTTCAATCCCTTTGATGCCAGGGCCCACTATTTATTCAGAATTCAAGCCACAGAGCACCATTTGAGGACATTTTAGCCCCACAGACCCCCCCAAAAAAACCTGAAGATTTCTTTAGCGACCATTCGTTATTCTCTTATCGTGTAGACTTTGGGCTAATTCAGAGATGGTGAATATCTTAAAGGAGAATTCCACACCAAAGTTTTTGCACTTAATTTGTCAGAAAAAAGTGGTCCAGGTGTTATTTGTGAAAACACTCCTTAATGCCTGTTTCCCCTCTCCCAAAATAGGCTTATAATGGGGCTAAGGGGTCAAATGCAAGTTCACCTATACAACGCTCCAAAATGCAAATTTCTGCTATATATTGTCTCCCCACCATATCAGTAGTGTGTTAACCCTCACACTTTCACTTTCGTTTGAGCAGTGGTTCAGCCATAAACCATGTGCCACGCCCCCCCCTTTTGAGACAGCCGAATCACTGCTGTACCAAAAGTGAAAGTGAAAGTGTGAGTGTCCAACTCAGGACCTTGTGGTACTGTAGCTAAACTGTCCAGAAAGAAGTCAAAGTACTGGAGAATTCCACACCAAAACACACTGGGCATCAATCTACCTTGATCCTTGTGACATGATACATAATGACCTTGATTTTTTTGTCCCCACTATGACGTTGGGAACAGGGAACATGGACGCAGGTTGTCTTTATTCTACTGCAGGTATTTCTGTACCTCCAAACTTATTTTTTTCACACATCACATCAAACCACACATTACAAGATAATCAACCCACTATATGATTTTAAAAATTCAGCTGGCACCCGTGAGACAGGAGTTTTATCCGGAGTGATTGGAGACAAGAGTGGCAAAAGGGAGGGGAGGAGAGGAGGAGGAATAGATTACCTCTGGGATTACATGTAAAGGCTGCCCCAGAGTGGAATAAAACTCCAGCGTGTTTATCAGTAGTAGTATACTATTAAAATATGATGTGTGGGAAAGAAATAAGTTTGGAGTTACAGAATTACCCGCAGTATAATAAAGACAACCTGCAGCCATGTTAACTGTTGGAATGAATGGTGGGGACAGTGACCTCATGGTGAAATGTAGTAGAAAAGGGGACATCAGTGACAAAAATCAAGGACATTATGTATCATGTCACAGGAATCAAGGTAGATTGATGCCCAATGTGTTTTGGTGTGGAATTCTCCTTTGAGTATTAAGAACAATTTTAGGAATGTATGTTATTTGCGCTTTAGGCATAGTTTTGACTACAAAACTACAAAAAAACACATGTGTTTCTATGAGAGTGACATGACAAGACCAGGTTGGAGTGCAAAGTCAGCGGGGAAAATAGCATTGTGCCGTGAGTGCACAAAACCACACGCCTCATGTGAAATTAACCCTTAGTGTACTGAACGTGTTTTGGTGTTCTAAGCATTATGTTTTAGCAATTGAAAAATAGCAGACCTACAAGCTCATAGCGCGTCACCGAGTGGCGCGCTATATGAGCTTGTATCTCTGCTATTTTTGAAAAATCGTGAAAACGTGGTGCAAATCATTGAATATATATAATTTCCGAAGCAAACATTTTTAACTCAAATCTTTGCTTCTGGGCGATCCCTAGAACATGTTTTCAGATATAGATCATTCTGATGGTCCATGGCATGAAATATGTTGAGCATCACTGACACAGGAACATGGACTCCCCCCCCCAGAAAAAACTAGAATCCATTGTCAGAAACTAGAATCTAGTGACAAAAAAAAATCTAGCATTGGAAACTAGAATCTATAGGCATGAGGGCATGGCTTTTATCCTTTCCTGTGGTTCTTTGTTTATGAAATATATATCGTTTTATATACCGTATTGTCCCAAATATAAGATGACTCTGGTTATAAGAAGACCCCATTTTTCAAGAATCATTTGCAGAAAAATAACACTGAATGTCAAACAATAATATAACCCCTGAATTTAATACGATCAATTTTTAGGATATTTCCATTGGGGAAAAAAAAAAACACAAATTTTTGTTTATTACTACAGCCCTTGGGTTAGTTACCGTCAGCGTTGGCTTGTGCTGTCTGTGTCGGTGTCGCCTCATCTCTACCTTTCGTCTGTTTCTTTCTCTCATTGGTCGACTTATACTTCGAATGCGACCAATCAGAGTCAGAGTCGCTGCCGCTGTCGTCTGTTGGTTCCCACGACTGATCAGAATGATTCAAATGCTCTTCCTCCTCCTCCTCATCGCTGCATTGCTGCAGGGGTGCGAGTGGACGGACCATGTTCAGGGGGAGTCTGTGAAGCACCACCACCGATGGTTTGATAAGAGCCAGAAGAGAAGCAGGAGGTTCATCTTTTTGTGGGTGTTGTTGTGACTTGGCAGCAGGACTGGTAGATGCCACAGGGTTCACATGTGGAGATACACACGAAATATTGCCTGAGAGAGAGAGAAAATATAAGAAGAATTTCATATTTTAACTCCTTGACAGTTTTAACATGACTATTGGGGTGATGATTAGCTGCACTGTCATGACGTTGCTTATGACAGTGCTAAGAACAGAAATGCATAAATATAAACTTTGGTTTGATGGAAACAAAATATCCTTAAATCTAAGCAAAACAAAATGTATGTTATTTGGAAACCGACAGATACCAATAGACATCCAGCTGATAATAGATAATAAATAGATAGAGAGGGTCTAGGAGAACAAATTCTTGGGGTTATCTTGGACCACTGGCTGGATGCTGGAAACCGCATACAGAGTATGTTAGAGTTAATGAGCTTGTTAATAAAACAAGCTTTTTTCTGAGCACACCACCACCAAATCACACACCTCATGAAATTAAAGGGACACTTTACCCTTTTTGCCAATTTTCCTAGTCATTTTTATCCTTGAAAACTAAAAAAGGTTCTACTCAGTCTAGTCAGTAAGAGAAATAAAATGGAAAAATGTACTTAAACTCATTTAATGAAGTCGGAGTATAACAACTAGGTGCAGTATATTTAAGGTACAGTTAGTGTTCTAAAGCTAGACCCTGGTTGCTTTTTTTTACTCGAAAAAGCAACACCAGTTGTTGTTTTTGGCAGTTTTGTTTTTTCTTTTAGTCTGAGGGCTCCATTTTCATCACCGCTAAACCCCTTATCCCTTAACTTCTTTGCTTTTTAAACCATTTAAAAAAAAAATCATTTTTCCAAAGTTTAAATGGCCGGTCTACAAGCTCACAATGTGTCAATAGATTGGCATGTTGAACTATTCCAAAACGTTTTTCAAAATCGTAAAAAAATGATAAGGGTTTAGGATAAGGGGTTTAGATGGTAACGAAAATAGAGCCCTTGGTCTTTTGGCTGGACGAAAACCCTGAGTTGACCCATGAGACAATGGGCTCACCCCTAAAATCTAAAATACATAAAAATCACATATCACAAACCTCCAGGAAAGTGTTTTATCTTCTTATTAATGACATTAACCCTTTTGTACTGAACACGTTCTGGTGTTTTAGCTATTGAAAAATAGCAGATCTACAAGCTCATATCGCGCCACCGAGTGGCGCGATATGAGCTTGTAGTTCTGCTATTTTTGAAAAAATGTGAAAATGTGCTGCAAATCTCTGAATACATTATTTTTGGAAGCAAACATTTTTAACACAAATTTTTGCTTCTGAGGGATCCCTAGAACAACATTTTTTAAGATGGGGGTCTGCAGCCAAATATGGATAATTCTGGTGATGCTTGGCTTGAAATATCTTAGCATCACTGACACAGGAACACAGACTTTTTCAGAAAAAAACTAGAATCTAGTGTCAGAAACAATAGAATTTAATGTCAAAAACTCGATTCTAGCGTCACAGAAACTAGATTCTAGTGTCAAAAAGTAGATTCTAGCATCAGAAACAATAATTTAGTGTCAATAACTAGAATCTAGTGTCGGAAATTACTATAGAATCTAGCGTCAAAAGCTAGAATGTTGCTGCAGCGGTAATCTGCTGTAAGGAACTACTGTATAATCTGGTGTCAGAAACTTGAATCGAGGGTCAGGACAAAATATGTTAACATGTATGTGTTGTTTTTTGTTTGTCAGCTTCACCTTTAAAGCCTGTGCCAGTCTCCTCCTCCCACTCATCACTGTCATCAGTGACGTCCGTGTCAGATCCCAGGTCCACTTCCACCTCTATGTCAGAACAGTATGAAGAGGCCACTTCTTCAGCGTCGTCTACGTGTTTCCCTGCTGGGAACGCCGCTCCACCAGACACCTCTGCACTTTGAAGTAACTCCTCCCTGTCCCCTTTAATGTGTGGAGGCTCTGGTTCCTCCTGGGACAGGCCGCGGTTCCTCTCCCGGTCAGAAGAAACACCGTCGTTGTCATCGTCGTACACAACCATGGGGCAGTCTATGGGAGCAGAAAAATAGCAGTATGGTGAGTGTGAGTGACCACTAATATATAAATCAATCGGGCAGCAACTCTTCATCTGACATCAAACCTTGAGGCTGACGTGTTCTGCCAGCGGCTCCCATTGTTCCGAGATGCAAAACCCTAGCCCCCTCCAACTGCAACCCTAATCTAATCCTAAACCCCCGACCCTCAACCTAACCTCACAGATTTTGCTACAAACATTGCTACACCCTTCTCTAAACCTACCCCTAAACCTAACCGCAAGCAGATTTGACTGTCATCAGTGGATAAGATCGCAGTTGTCATCTTATCAGTGAGTAGGCTCCAGGCAACATGCTATCATCGATAAAATGGTGCTGATAAGCAGCCTACTGGGAATAATCGGTTGACAACGGTAGAAGCGGGTGCAGCTGACCTTCCACGTTGATCCGTCCCCACCCATCCTCAGGGCTTGACACTAACACTTGCCCGCTTGTCCGGGGCAAGTAAAAAAAATGGTGGGGCAAGTGAAGACTGCTACCTGGTTGCCCGATCGGGCAAGTGTGCAACTTAGTGCACTATAACACTACACAAGATAAATTTGTCTTGAGGGCAGTCATTGCACTCTGCCTCTGTGTCTGTCTTTCCCTGCTTTCTAGCTATCTCTACCTATCTCTCTCCCAGGTCCATTTGGTTCCAAACTATCATTTTGCTGGGGTCAGGGACCACTGGGTCTGTGACCACTATGGGCTACTTAAGATGATGAATTTTAACTCGAGTGTAAAAACGTAAAAATGATACCAAATGGACCCTTGCAGGTCCATTTGGTTTCATTTTTACGTTCTCAAGAGTTATATCTGGTTAACCAACTTAGCTGGGGACCACCTGGAACCCTCCCAGGGACCACTGGTGGTCCCCGGACCGCCTGTTGAAAACCCCTGGTTTAAAGCACCCAAGTAGAAAGTAAACTTAAATGCAAAATTTACAATATATGTTTGGGGGGCAAGTGCCTCAGAGACCTTAGTGTCAACCCCTGGTGAGTGACCACTAATATATAAATCAGCAACTCTTCATCTGACACTCACACTCAATTCAAATGAACTTAGAACATTCCCCACTGAGTACAAGATCTAAAAAACGTGTAAAAAGTGTTTTTTTAGAGGTCTAATCTTAGATTAGACATTTATTAGACGTCTAATGAACATCAACATTTAGACCTTTTTTGACATTTCTTTGAGACATGTTTCATATCCTGGCTCTCCGTTTCTCTTTGCCACCGAAATGTGGAATTCAAAACAGGACTGAAAATCTACCTCTTCAAGCGGAGGTATACTCGCCTTTTCTCATTTAAAGGAGATGGCAGTCACTGTCAACATTTTTAAGTTGTTTTTTCCCCCCTACAGTATGAACTTTGTACATAGGTGTCACGATCCTGTTCACACCTCACCCTTTATCCATAGTGAAAAACACTCATAATTCAAATAATTCAACTAGCCAACCTACATCAACAGCTTGTAGACCAGTGGTTTTCAACCAGTGGTTTCAACCAATTATAGATCTGTAACTTTTGAGAGTAAATTATATTTAAACATCTGAATTGCTTACTAGTTTTCAAGAATCTGCACAATTAGAAAATGTAGATTGTTTGCAACATTTGGACAGTTATCTCTCCTAAATAGTGGGCAAAAACCTGGCTATGAAGGCAAATAAATAATGGTTGAAAACCACATTTGTAGATTGAGTGACGCAAGATATAGCATAAAATAATGTATCTTTGTGTGTTATGCTGTGCGTCTCCCATGTCTCTGGATATTTGTGTTCACCTGTGTCCATGTCTGGATGAGCGGGGAGCAGAACTTCTGTTTGGGTGGGGTTCTCATGAGTCACTGCAGGGTCATCACCAACACTAAGGAAGAAATAGTCAATATCAGCCACATTTAAAATAATTAATACTGTATATGACAAAGGCCGACTATCCCCTCACCCCCTCACAAAATGTCCTCATGCTCAGAATAGGGCCTCAAGGGTTCATGTGGATAAATTTGAACAACAATCGTGGGACATGTTACAGATTTTCCTTCCCGTCTCGACTCGCAGTTTCCTCCTAAAATCGTTTTTCAAACTCAGGTGTTTGCTACTCAAAATGAAGGGACAACGCTCTGAGCCATCCACCAGATGGCGCTGTATGCGGTAATGACATGACAGTGTTATTTCTGTCTTTTTAAATTACTGTATGTTAAAATGTTATAAATTGACAAGAAAAGCATGATGTTCTGCCACAAATTTTGGAGACAGCCAGCCCCAGGAGTTGCCATATTTAATTCATGCTCACAACGGGGCTGGCAGTTGTATAGACACACAAAAGGAAATTATCTCCACAATATGATGTTATAAGTGTATTTTGTCCAAGAACTTACTAGTATGATTGCAGCATTCGTTCTCAGAACACAGAGCCTTATTAAGGCCTATTCAGAGATGGATTTTCGGTGCCCACCGCGACCACCGCGACCACCGTTGCCTACAATATGACGTCATACCACCGCAACCACCGCACTTTCCAGCCATCCTCTCGGATTTTACTAACCTGAGCGGTGCTCGCGGTGGCCACCGAAATTCCAGACTCTGAAAGAGCCTTTAGCCTCCCTACGGCAGGATTAGATAAGATACACAGGAGGTAGAACTCACCGGATCTGTGCTGGAGTTTCTGTGCTGTTGGAAATGGAAACCGCTTTGTATTTCTCATCCTTGCCCTCAAAGATCTCTTCACACTCTGACGCCTTCACTAGCATAACTCTAGCGGCTGTAGATTGGCAATAGGGAAAGACACAAAATAATCATTGTAGGTTAATAGATTGAGTTCCGCGAAATTTGGTCTTTTCCTAGTTTTACACGTGTTTATTAGGTCTCAGTACTTCATTAGACCTCCTGAGATCCTTTTATAAGCAGTGGTGTACAGAAAACGTAGTTACTAATTCTTCCTGGGGGCGGGGCCGTTGGCAGTGGCACAGTCCAACGGAGTCAACACGAAAAGTATGACGTATCAATCTACCACGTGTCAACGCCCCTCCCCGTCATTGTCATATTTTTAAATACGCCAGCCTCTGGGGGGCGGAGCTACCACAATCACACATGGGGTACGTGTGATCATGGCGGATCGAGGTGGCTTCAAACATTACCAGCTGATGGAGGATTAATTAGGATTATTATTAGTTAATACTTCTTAATGAATGCCTGTGGTGCCAAAGGAACTCGGGTGAACGTAAAAAGGCGAGAGAGAGAAAAAAAGAACGTATCGGTTTTGCTGTTGTATACTGCTTTTTGTGTATGTCTATGACATGCACCACCATAGAACCACAGTTACATACGTAACTAGCGATTTAGTTTCTCTTCTCTAAGATCACCTCTAAACATCGTATGGGGCATATAATAGTAGTCGCACCAACCCCCAGGTGTCTGCTGTTAAGACGCTGTGAATAAATGAGTTGATGTGTTGAAGAAAACTTTTAAAACGATCTGGTATCATCTGTGTTGAAACAGAGCCATAGAGTATAGACAGAGTGACAACTCCATCCACTTCATGGGTAGTCCAATGGCGGCTCTTCTGCTTAGACTTCAATAGAGAATGGGGACAACTCCTGGACCTGAATTAGGACCCAGGCAACAGCCCAGTGCTAATGATCTTAAATCGCTTTATTTTAGATTGTTTTTAGTGATAGTACAACACAAACATGTCAACGGTACAATAACAACGTTACTGTACCGTTGACATGTTGAAAACCTGCTTAAAGTCCCTATTCAGCTGCATCATATAAGCTGCATGAACTGCAGCTCGAGCGCTTAGTTTCTGCCCCCTCGATGTCGCAACTCTTCTATGACCAGAATGCCTGCGCATGCGCCGTTGTTTTCTCTGTCGGCTGCTGATGTGTACTCTAGGTGTTGCGACATTGAGGGGCCAGAAGCCAAGCGCAAATGAGATAAAGTGACAAACTGTTGGAAATGCATTGTTTCTCAACGAGGGCGGCGCAAATAAGGGCTAATTTAGGAATCTGTTCATCATGAAAACTGTTGTAAGGTATTGTACAGGCTTACTACAAAACTATCATAAAAGCTGGGCCGTTGCTTGAATCCAATGCATATACTACTTCCAGTCCAGGACGTGTCCCCTTTTGTTGTGCTAATTCAATAGAAGTCTATGTAGAAGAGCCGCCATTGGACTGGCCCATGAAGTGAATGGTGTTTGCATAACTGTCTATAGTCTATTATAAGGCATTGATTTCGAGCCGAGGACCCCCAGTTTGACATGTATTAGTTTAAGGACCCCCATTTGTGGCATTTCTATCTCCGAGACCCCATTTTTAACTGTAAAATCGGTGTTAATTAACTCTTGAGTGTACAAATGGTCATATTTGATTTCATATGTACACTTAGTTTATACCCTGGCCATTTGGTTACAAAGTATAACATAGCGAGGGACCCCCTGGACGCCTCTGTCTTTGGGAATCACTGGGCCACAACAAAAAGCAACTGCTTGTTTTAATAAGTGCTTGTTTTATTATTTTTATTATTATATAGATAGGAACTTCTACACACAGGAGCTGTTACTGTAAACTCGGTACCCAGACAGAATGTTAGACAGGTTGTGGTTATCCAATACTCAGTGAACTATGGGTGATACCCTATCATAACATGTTGACAAAATAAATTAATAAATAAATGTATTATTAATATATCATTATTATTACTATTACTGTTTAATGTAGGTGAATCTCCATTATTAGTGTTAATGGGGAGTTCTGTACCAGAATTTGGCTCAAACTATAGCCTCAACAGTTTGTCATCCCTCTGAAATTTTGTAAACAAAATGGGCGGTCCTTTTGTGAGGAGGGGGAGGGACTAGGAGAGGGGGGTGGTCTTAAAGTAAGAGGCGGAGAGACTATTAGGTGGGTGGTGCTAAAGTTAAAGTCATGCATACTTAATGAACTGGTGGCCATTGCAACATACAAACGGCTTTTTAACAAATACTATACACTTTATTGAAAAAAATCTTCCTGATTATGTTATAATAACACCTGATGATCATCTTTTTGGGACAAGAAAAAGCACGGCACTCCATCTTTAATATAAAGAGTTTCTGTTCACTGCAAATATAATCACAGAAACATTTAAGTGGCATCTATGAGGGAGTTATTCAGAAAAAAAGCTATCAATATAGCAAATGTTCCTTCCCATCCCTTGTGAGTTTGTATTACTCCCCTCTGGTAGACGGTATAAAGTACCAAAAGCTAACCGTAACATCTTAAAAAACTTTTATTCCCGAATGCTATTAATGTACTAAATGCTACAACGTCCCACTGAACCTGTCTGTACTTCTTTGGCCACTGTTGTCTTGTGCTTGTCCCTGTGTAAGTGTTCCTGTTGTTGTTGTTCTGTTGTCTGCTGTATGAGACCGAAGACAAATTTCCACTTTGTGGACAATAAACTAACTAAGTAACTAACTAACATAGAAGACGACGCTGGTTATAAGACGACCCCCATTTTTCAAGACTCATATGTGTAAAAATAAGAACATTGAATGTCAAATAATATAGTCCCCAAATATAAGACGACTCAATTTTTTAGGATATTTCCATTGGAAATATATTCAGGTCAATACCCCACCAGCCAATGACGCATCTATTCTTTTTTTAAGATCTAAATTATGCGCATTGCCAATCTGAGAACCCATCATAAAAAATAAAGGAAAAACAGATCCCTCTTTTCCTTTGAGTCTGTCTTTGAAGTTATGGTGATGTCCTGGTTTTGTGACACGAGCAACAGAAACAGAACAGACTGCAGGCAATTTTCAATGAAAAGTGATTGGTTTCACAATGTTTACGTGGGATGATATCTCTCACCGTTTGTGTGAATTTTAGTTGAAAAACGAGCAATGATCAGCTTCAGCCACTGCCACTCCTGGACGGAGGCCTTCCTCCTCCATAACAGAGGGTAGTTTTGGTACAGAGCTCCTCTGGGCATACACAGGTAGTTCCCCACCTGAAGGAGACACAAGACGCATTCAGGTTATTATGTTTAGCCTGGCTCACGCCTTGAATCAGCACCTTAAAAATACGAGCTTGTTTTTTCCCCTGTGATTCAAGGACGGGCTTCCCTGCCGTTGGGGCCGTTTGTGGCGGTTGGAAATCCAATCCCAGCACCTGATTGGCCAACAGCCCTGTCACTCACTTCGTTCACAACATCGTCTCGTCTGCTTTCCCAATATTCTTAGGGGTTCGTATGAACCAATCACTGTTAAGACTGCTGCTTTGATAACGCCCTTCCCAGAAACTGCTGTGGTAGAGAGGGACTTCAGTCTGAATAATGAAGTGGAACGAAATGACAATTCAGACTGAGGTCAGGCTATTTCATTAGGCCATATTTAAGCTTTAAGTTTAAGCTTACTTACATCATAATGACATTTCGGGATCAGTAAATCTGCGCTCTACAGCAGTGGTTTTCAACCTTTTTGATACCAAGGCCCACTTTTTATTCAGAATTTGAACCACAGACCACCATTTGAAGTCATTTTTACTAGCCCCACAGACCCCAAAACTTAACTAAGATTCATTTTGCTTTTGTCCACAATTCCAAGCTGGATTTGGGAAACAAAACAGTCAAACATACAGATCAAAATGACCATTAATCTTCTACATGCTCTAGCTGTGTAGACTTTGGGCTAATTCCAGTCAATGAATATTTTAACTCTTGAGAGTTTGAAATGAAACCAAATGGACCCGCAAGGGTCACCAACTCACCAACATTGCAGCTGTATGGATAGAATGAATTATCCTCTATGTGCAAAGCATTTGTTTGATACAAATCCACCATAGACATGTTATGAGCTACTTTCTGTCAATAAAGTTTGGAAGCGCTCATCATTAGTCACTGAACATGTGTACCACATGTTTAGAATTTGCACATAATGCAGGAGGCACCAGCCCAAACCGTTAATACAAACGAGTGTCTCCCAAGTCCAGCACTTTTATTTACTCACATGTCTACTGTGGAGTTTTTTTTTTTTTTTTTTTTTTATCAAACAAATGCTTTGCACATAGAAAGAGGCTAATTCAAACTTTCCATACAGCTGCAATGCTGGTAAGTAAATCGCAGATGAAAATTCTTCTTATGGTGGGGTCGATGGACCGAATCAGCCTAGCCCTACATGTCTATGAATCCTACAGATTCGTAGACATACTTCGACTGCATCACTTGCTCTAACATTTAACTGTGGGCGCTCTTTGCGTGCTAATCATTCAATGTGCACTCACCCATTAAATGATTCCAAAGACGTGTGGTCTCATATAGTCCTCTACTTTCATATCCATGTCAAAGTTGTGGCGCAAAACGTCTGCTTAGTCAAATATATCCACTTTTCACGACGTCCACACGCGCGACTGTCTCATCAAGCAAGGGGCCCGGAATGATCGATGGACAGATTCACGTAAACTTCCTGTCGATTGCCGCAAACGTCATCACCACCTGCCAATTGTGTTCCCCAAACCTTTTGTGATGATGACGTTTGCAGCGATCAGGTGCAGCTGGTATTATTATCCCCTTTGTCTGAAGGGAGAGATGTCTGTGTGCGTCTCGCGAAAAGTGGATATATTTGACTAAGCAATCGTTTTGCGCCACAACTTTGACATGGATATGAAAGTAGAGGACTATATGAGACCACACGTCTTTGGAATCATTTAATGGGTGAGTGCACATTGAATGATTAGCACGCAAAGAGCGCCCACAGTTAAATGTTAGAGCAAGTGATGCAGTCGAAGTATGTCTACGAATCTGTAGGATTCATAGACATGTAGGGCTAGAATCAGCCCAATTATAAAATAATCTAGAGTTGCATTGTGGCTAGACAGACTGATGAACTGTGAATGCACAAACCAGTTGCAGCCAACCTGTTCATTTCACCAAACATTTAATAAATGGTAAATAAAAGTGGTAAATGGTGCATTTATATAGCTTTACATAGCTTGTGCATCACATTCACCCATTCACACACACAATCATACACTGATGGCAGTGGAAGCCATGCAAGGTATCTACTAGCACATCAGGAGCAATTAGGGGTTCAGTGTCTTGCTCAAGGACACTTCGACATTAACTCTGCAGGAAAATGGGTGGAATTCCGCTTTAACTTTTGCTAATGTAAACTGAAATGAAGTGATGGAAAGTTGGTTAACCAAAAGTAACTCTTTGAGAGTGTAAAATGAAACCAAATGGACCCTTACACTTTAAAAAAAAATCTAGTCTACACAACTAGAGAATGTAGAAGATTAATGGTCATTTTGATCTGTATGTTTGTCTGTTTTGTTTACCAAATCCAGGCTAGGATTGTGGACAAAAGCAAATTAAAATCTTTAGTTTTGGGGTCTGTTGGGGCTAAAATGTCATCAAATGGTGGTCCGTGGCTCAAACTTTGAGTGGCTCCTGGTGTCAAAAAGGTTGAAAAGCACTGAACTCTGGGAGTAAAACCAAAAATAAGTGCTACAATGAAAGCGTTCAGTTTACACTGACTGGGTGGGAAGACAACCATTAGAAAGCAGCCTAAACAGTTGGTTATTTTTTACTCCATACCTCTGATCCCACCATGAAGAACTCTCCATCTTGTTCCAACTGGAATTTAATGGGCTTGTGCGCTGCTGTGTTGTTTAATGAGGATGATAACATAGTGGTGGTGTTAATATGTAGAAGTTGTGATTGTTGTGCGCGCCCTGCGAGCCACGCAGGAAGTGGACTCTTCCTCTTTTACTGTCAAAGCGGGTTGCATTCGCTCAGAGCCTTGGAAATACAGAGTTACGCCAACTCCGTTTACTTCATGGGGCCAGTCCAATGGCGGCTCCTCTCTACATAGACTTGTATTGGATTAGTGACAACAAACAGTGACAGCCGGAAGTTACTGAATGCATTGGAGCCTATGGGCTCGCGCGAGTACATGAAGCACGTGACCAGACTATTTTCTGTCCCCTCAATGTCGCAACTCTGCCTATTTCTAAGGCTCTGCATTCACTCTGCTGCCACCTACTGGAAAGGAGCGTAGTGGTTCTCCCTAGACAGTGTTGGGACATGTGCACTACGTAACTTAATATATTAGGCTACATAATATATTACCAAAATGCAGTAACTTGTAATATAAATATATTACTTAACAAAAAACAATCTAAGATATTATACTTTTCTTTCTGCATTACTGCATTACTTTCAATATTACTTTCTCTCAATCTGTTTCGTTGAAAATGTTCTTGTGAAATGATCTTGACAACTACAGAAGTTAAATAATTACTTATTTTCTATCATTTGTCATTAAATTATTCATTCAGGAGTGACATGTTTTCAAGTTGATTTCATATGGATTTGGCCAGATAGCCAAGTGCGCTTGCTTTATTGTAGCCACTGGCCTACGCAATATTTGATTAATAGTGACACTAAATATTTAATTATACTGTATATTTTGTAAAAAGTTTTTTCAAAGTAATATGTAATAGTAATAATTACATTTGCTCAGACAGTAATATTGTAATATAATATATTGCTTTAAAATGAAGGTAATAATTAATATATTAACAAGGTAACGTAATATTCCCAACACTGTCCCTAAAGCAGTGGTTGGTTTTCAACCTTTTCATACCAAGGCCCACTATTTATTCAGGTTTTGAGCCACGGGAGGACCACCATTTGACGACATTTTATCCCCACAGACTCCTAAACTAAAGATTCTTTTGCTTTTGCCCGCAATTCCAGGATGGAATTCTACAATGGAATTGTGGACACAAAACAGTCAAACATACTGTAGATCAAAATGACCATTAGTTAATCTTCTACATTCTCTAGTTGTGTAGACTTGGGCTAATTCAGATGCTGAATATTTTAACTCTTGAGAGTGTAAACATGAAACCCACAAGGGTCCATTTGGTTTCATGAGTTCTTTCAGGTCCTTGAAGGGGGTTTCTGGTGGTAAAATGGTAAATGCAAGTGCATTTATATATTGATGAATGCACTACCCCCACACATTCATACACAGATGATGGCAGAAAACCATGCAAGGCACAACCAGCATCACTTAATCATTATTAATATATACTTAACAATGAGATATCATTATCCTTAACACGAAGAAGAAATGAATGGAACCATTTGCTCTAAAGTACAGCAAGGGAAGTGAAATGTAGCAGCAATAACCACAGTTAATAGGTTTTGATAAAAAGGAAATTCTCGTACAGTCGGGACTCTGATATGACATATGCTTTTATTGCACCAAAATGATCTGTTGTGAAAAATGAAAATAAAAAAAGCTGCCAAGATAAAACATAGAAAGGCACACGTTTCATTTTAATTTGAACAATGTTATGTTGCTGACTGTAGTTACTTGCACAGAAGTCACATTGAGAGGGTTAAGTTGCTTGAAATACTTGCCAGTGAAATGGTTAATTTGGGCATTTTAGTTTGGAGTTTCAGAACCAATCCGAGCGTCACGCAGGGGTGTAGTGGAGAGATATTTGGGGGGCAAAAGTAGGACTATGTTTTTTGTCTTGTCATTTAATTTTATTGATACAATTAGGCATTCTAAATCTAAACAATCTTTCTCAATATGCTATACTTCTTTTAATAGCGTGGCTGTGTGTGTTGCGCACCAGGTGCACGCAAATGCAAGTGTGCATGCACTGTGTCTTAAAGGGGGTTCCACTCATTTTCAATATTTTACTATTCATTAATATACCTTAGAGATGTCGTGTGGACATGGTAAAAAAAAAGGTTCCCCCCATTCTGTGTGTCCTAGAGGTCTGAAAAAAAAAATCATTAGCATGGTGAAATACATCTTGATGACATCATCAAGATGTGTTTCATCATGTTAATGAGTTTCCTTTTTTCTGAGAGTGTACAAATGGAACCGCTAGGGTCCATTTGGTTCACATTTGTACACTCTCAGAAAAAAAAAATGGATGGAATTCCCCTATAAGAGGCGTCCCCCTCACTTCTAAAGTACCACTACAACACTGGCGTCACGTCTCTCCAGGCTATGTTTTGGGATCCCTGCAACACTTCCATCTCGAGACCCCGCACCAACCACGTGCATTTTTGTTTGTAAACAAAGTGACAGATTGAGGCAGGGAAGAAGCCAGGCTGAGTTTGGAAGACAACACAGAGATGGGATTCCATGTAGCCCTCTAGAAGTCATAGCACAGAACAATTTCGTTTTCAGGAAGTAATTATTATTGTTTTTACTTTTGATATAAAAATATAAATGTTCCCCTGTCATGCAGTGTAAGGTATGGCCATATAATGACCACAGATGTGTTCTAAAAGTGTGAAACACATATTTTTCATTCGACCGGGGCTTTAATTGATTGCCTCAGACAAGTGGTGGGAGTTCTTGCTCTGAGTTTTGGTCAAATATTAAGTAGTTCAGGTCATTTTTGTGCAGGCACTGTGGCCTTGCCACAGTGTTTCATTTTCACGTTCTCAAGAGTTACGTCTGGTTAACCCTTTGTGTCCTGAACGCGTTTTGGTGTTTTATCTGTTGAAAAATAGCAGATCAACAAGCTCATGTCGCGCCACCGAGTGGCGCGACATGAGCTTGTTGTTCTGCTATTTTTGAAAAATTGTGAAAATGTGCTGCAAATCTCTGAATATGTTATTTTGGAAGCAAACATTTTTAACTCACATTTTTGCATCTGGGGGATCCCTAGAACAACATGTTTTCAGATGGGGGTCTGCAGCCAAATATGGATAATTCTGGTGGTCCTTGGCTTGGCCTTGGACACAGGAACACAGATTTTTCAGAAAAACTAGAATCTAGTGTCAGAGACTATATAATCTAGTGTCAAAAACTCGATTCTCGCATCAGAAACTAAATTTTAGTGTCAAAAGTAGATCCTATCATCAGAAACTATAATTTAGTGCCAATAACTAGAATCTAGTGTCGGAAACTACTGTAGAATCTAGCGTCAAAAGCTAGAATGTTGCTGCAGCTATAATCTGGTGTAAGGAACTACTGTATAATCTGGTGTCAGAAACTACTGTATAATCTGGTGTCAGAAACTACTGTATAATCTGGTGTCAGAAACTACTGTATAATCTGGTGTCAGGAACTACTGTATAATCTGGTGTCAGAAACTACTGTATAATCTGGTGTCAGGAACTACTGTATAATCTGGTGTAAGGAACTACTGTATAATCTGGTGTCAGGAACTACTGTATAATCTGGTGTCAGGAACTACTGTATAATCTGGTGTCAGGAACTACTGTATAATCTGGTGTCAGAAACTCCAATCGAGGGTCAGGACACAATGGGTTAAACAACTTAGCTGGGGACCACCTCAAGGAGAGCCTCTCAAGGACCACTGGTGGTCCCGGGACCACCTGTTGAAAACCCCTGCTCTACAGTACTCAGGCAATCAATTACTACAATTATTATCCACTATATACTGTAAATGGCAAGTATTTCATACAACAAGTTACAAAAAAGTGAAGACTGTCCAATCAGGAAGTAGACGGGCAAATCGGTGACAAAACCTCTAGTTAAATCTCTGAGACATTTGTTTTTGGGACAATTGTACTTTTAACATATTATTGGTTTGCAGCTACCTTAATCGTCAATATGAAATTATGACAACCCAACTCTCAGTGTACATCTCTGCCAGGAGACGTACTCCAGTCTAGTGGTGAAGACAAACCCAATGAACCCGTTTAGGTCCATTTGGTTAGACATATGCATTACTCAGGGCTTAGAGGCTATAGAGGCAACTTTAGTGTACAAACAATGTGTTTGTAAACAGTTTAAAAACAGAATCTAACTTCACCTCATTATGAATCTGTGCTGTGAATGGCTAAAATGCTGCCTCACCCCAGTGACCCCACACAACAACGTTTTGGAGCGTCTGCAGGACGAAGCAAGTGTCTGTCTGCAGGGAAACACTGCGGCATCAAAGTAGAAGCAACGTGGAGAAATGTGGGGGGAAAGGCAAAAAAATATATACAGTACTGTAGCTATATATGTATTTTGATTTTTGGCTAAAAAGTTGCCTCTATTACCTTTAAAGCAAGAAAAAAAAAAAAAAAGAAACAAGACGGGAAAAGATTTTCAGAACGTGTCGGATCCACGCCAATGTAATAAAAAAAAAAATCCTATAAAAGTCCCAGGAGGAAAATCCGTTCACAGGACGGAGAACTTTAATACCTGAAATTATTCATTTATTTCATTATTCATTTACAGCTTGGAATAGTGGACAATTATTACATGGCTTGAATGAATGTTCCAATTAGAAGCCTCACAACGGACTGCTCTGCTCAACAACAGACCTCCTTGTGCAGCTACACAACTGCAGATAAATAAAAAGGAGCTTTGTTATGTACTATTCCTATAATTATTAGTCATTTATTAATGTTTAAAGCCATGTAATAAGTGGGATAACACCCTTCGAACAGGTGATTTGTTTCCTATCAGTTATAGGAAACAAATCACCAATTTGTCGTGTGTTTATCCCTTACAGTGTGCACTGATAACTGATTGACAATAGCCTGCAACAGACTACAACAGTGTTTACAAAGTCTGCAGTGAACTTTAAGATGCTTTTTGGTATTAAGTCCTACAATTAAGACTACAAAGTGGGACTTTATCAAGTAGAAATTGTTATTAACATCCTCTCATATCAAGTGGCAAACGTGTGTTTCTTCAAAGCACCTGAGATCAATTCAAGACTGATGACGTTGTTACAGTGAGCTCTCTCTCCATTGTTGTTTGGGTGGGTGTGGTGGGGGGGAGGGGGAAGGGGAAGGGGAGTGGGGGGCGTTGCGGTGAGGCGGGGCTGGTTTGTGATTTTTTTTTTCGGCCCCCATGAGGAGAGACGCAAGTCTCCGTCTCTGCGTCCGCGCGCGTCCGTTCCGGACGGAACGCCCGAAACCTTCGTCTTCGCCTTCGCCTTCATCGTCGTTTTCGCCTTCACCTTTTCACGGCGAGCTTCGTTCCAGTGCTCCCACCACAGGTGGTCGAACAGCATCAGCGACGTGCCGAAGCTCATTCCGCACTGCTTGCAGAGCAAAGGCGCGTCCTTACCGTGGCAGTTGACATGTCTTTTCAGGTCGTACGGGTGGCTGAAACACCTGCCGCAGTACGTGCACGGAAAATGGTCGTCTCCCATGAGGGACAGCTGGTGCCACCGCAGACGGTCGAAGGACATGAAGCTCTCGCCGCACTGCTTGCAGCGGAAGGGTTTCTCCCTGGTGTGGATGCTCAGATGTCTCTGCAAGACCGACAGGAGGCTGAAACACCTGTCGCAGTGCTTGCACGGGAAATGGTCGCGCCCCGTGAAGGACAGCTGGTGCGACTTTAGGTGACCGAACGAGGGGAAAGCCCTGCCGCACTGTTTGCAACAGAAAGGCCTTTCTCTTTCTCTGATGTGGAGCCGGAGGTGCTCTTGCAGAGTGCTGGAGTCGGCAAAGCTGGTGTAACACTGGTCGCAGTCGAAGGATTCGTCTCCTGCGCCTCCGGAGCTCTGCTGCGCCTTCGGGAGGACACCCGTCCCGTTGAGACGACTGCCGTCCCCATCGCTGAGGACGTGGGGTTTTACTTTCGGCGTGTGACTGTGAGATTCCGGCGTTTCCGTGTCCCCTTTTTGTTTCTGTCTGGCTATCCTTTCAGAAACCCTCCTAGAATAGGCGGGTTTCTGTCCGTTCTTCTTCTTTGCTTCGTCCATGTCCCTGTGATTATACCTGACGTGTCTATGAAGGAAGACCTGAGATGGGAAGGTGGACGGACACTCGGGACAAGTGAATTCCTGACCCTGGGAAGGCGATGCTGAGGGGGAGACAGGGAGAGGGAGAAAGGAGCACATGTAAATATTCCATCATCTGTTATATTCTGTTGTAACAGATAAACTACAAATAATAGCATGAAGAGAATGGACAAAGCAATCTTGTAGAGACATGTTCCGAGTCAAGATCAGAGCAAAGTAGTGCATTTGAAGGGCAAAAAGGTGCTTTTATATAGATTTTTTTTTTATCCCAAGCTCTTTACATACGGTAGATGCGGTAATTCCTTTCACTGATTTGGTATCTTTGAAACCACTCTGCATTTATGTCGGTTAAAAGCAGGATTTTCAAAGCCTCGTATCTCTGAAACCAGTTAACTTGTGATTGTGATCTACCAGCAGATCAGCAGGGCTGTGCAGGTAGATCACATGACATTCCCATAAAAAGTATATAAAAAAAACATCACCAACTTGAATTAAGGTGACTTGATTGATTGCCGTAAAAAGGGCCCGTCAGTTCAAAACCACAATGCAATAATTTGTTTTCAAAAAAGCGTTGCGGTGCACAAAGCCAAGTAGCATATAAATTACGAAAATCTTGTTGAGTTGGTCATTTTTAAAGTAGCTCTCAAGTAAAAAAAAGTTTGACCACCCCTGCTTTATACAGTATTTGTATCAGACATGCCCGGATTTCTATACGAACCACAGGCTTTGAAAAACACATGCTTGTGACTCATATTGACCTTCTAATGCGTGAAGGGACTCAGTTGTTTACCATCGATGTTGGCTTGTGTCGTCTGCATCGTTGAAGTCACATCTTTGTGCGGATTTCTGCACTTCTTCTGCTCCTTTCTCCCGTTGCCTGACCGAGACTTTGAGTCGTTGCCCGTGTCGTCTTGTGGTTCCGTCCATGTGTCAGAATGATTGATATTCTCCTCCCCCTCCTCCTCACCATCGCTGCATTGCACGGGTGCTGGTGGATGAACCTTGTGTTTGTGAACAAGCACCACCGCTGGTTTCATGCATATATTCATAAGACAAGTGAGTTCATCTCTTCGTGGTGGGCGTGTGGTGGGTGACTTGGCAGCAGGTCTGGTGGACGCCACAGGACTAACAGATTTAGGTAAATAAGCCGCATTGCCTGAGAAAGAAAAAAAGTTAGGAAAATATGACACCCTTATCTTGGGTTTAACAACTGCATGACATCAAACGGCGCGGGACCTGGTTTTGAACTTTGCGCCAGGGGGACATTAGGGTTGTCTTCGTGCCAATTTTACTTTGTATTCTACAGGGCGATTATGTGGGCACGATAGTTTAGCTATCTTGAAATACAGTATATGGGGGCGGCATTAATAAAAGTGTTATATAATATAAAGAGAAAACAAAAGTTCTCTTCTCTTCTGTTCTGTTCAAAGCATGAAAATGCCATGATCACGCCAAATCACACACCGTTTTTGCCCTAAACCTACCCCATTTTCTCCTCAATTCAGCCGTTATGCCAAATGATTCCTCACCACACCCATGTCTGTGTTGTCTCTATACCACAACCACAAGACACTGTACTTCTTGTTTGATTTCAGTGAATTTAAAGCCGACTGACCTGCGCTGGTCTCCTCCCACTCATCACTGTCATCAGTGACTTCAGTGTCAGGGTCAGAAACCAGGTCGACTTCAGCGTCAGAACAGTATGAAGAGACAGCATCATCGTCATCTACACTTGTCCCTGCAGGTAACGCTGATCCATCGGGCTCCTCTGGTCTCTGAAGGAAGTCCTCCTGAGTGCCGTTAACGTGTGGAGGCTCTGGTTCCACCTGGGACAGACTGGGGTTCCTCTTCTGCTCAGGAGAAACCTCATCGTCGCACACGACCACCTGCAGGAATTCTACGACAGTAACAGCAGAGATGTTACGGTTTTTCGCATGCGACAACTTCTATAAAACTACTGCGCTTCTCTGTTGTTATCTGTTGATAGCTTTTCTGTTCCATTTTCGCTTGCAACAAGCTCATTTGGAATAAGTAATGATAATAAGGAATGAATTATTTGAATGAATATTTAACATTACCCATTTTGACAGTGTAATATCAATACACTAATTGAAAAGGGTAATTATACAACTGTAATACATAACTATATTACAATATATATTACAACTGTAATATATAGCCAAACAGTAGATAATTACAGTTGTTAATAATGACATTTTATGACATTTTAAAAGTTTTTTTCAGGAAACCTCTGTTTCATTAGAAACTGTATGGTCATTTGAATTCATAATATCTAAATTACTTTGCCAAACAAATAAACAATTGTGCTACTATGTATGATTCCATTAGTTAAACATAAAACAATGGTATGTGTTCAGGATTTAAAGGGGGAATTCCACCCATTTTCAACATTGTTGTGTGGAAATATTAAAGTCACCACTTTGTATTTTAGCCTGGGGATGCCCTTGATATGAAACATGGTTGAAAACCAACGGCCTACTACACTAATTGATTGGTGTGAAACTTGTTGAAGCAGCGTTTCTCAGTGTTTACTGTTTATACCAGGGGATTTCAACCTTTTTGAAACCAGGGCCCACCATTTATTCAGAATTTGAGCCACGGACCACCATTTGAGGACAGTTTAGCCCCACAGACCCCAAAACTAAAGATTTCTTTTGTCCACAACACAAGACTGGATATGTATGGGCCACAAAACGGGCAAAACATACAGACCAAAATGACCATTCATCCTCTAGTTGTGTAGACTTATGGGCTAATTAAGATGATGAATATTTTAACTCTTGAGAGTGTAAAAATGAAACCAAATGGACCCGCAAGGGTCCATTTGGTTTCATTTTTACATCTGGTTTCATCTGGTTTCATCTTTACATTTGGTTTCATTTTTACATCTGGTCCAACCAACTTAGCTGGAGACCACCTGGAACCCTCCTAAGGACCACTGGTGGTCCCCGGACCACCTGTTGAAAACCCCTGGTTTATACCGTTCATCTCCAGTCTAAGTTCCTCTGGCCAGTCGAGGTCATCCATGTCCATTTCTAGATGAATGGGTTGCAGCACCTCTGTTTGGGAGAGATTCTCACCGGTCACTGCAGGGCCACCATTGTCAAAGCTAAAGGAAGAAATCGAACAGTCACACTTAACTTTTAGTATACACACTTTAGCGCAGGGTTGCGCAAAAGGTAGATGGTGATCTACCAGTAGATCACACAGGCTGTGCAGGTAGATCACATGACAGTCCCTCCCAGCACTTGGACCGTTATAGATCTGTAACTCTTGAGAGCGTTAAAATGAAACCAAATGGACCCTTACGAGTCCATTTGGTTTCATTTTACTTTACCAAACGGTTTCACTTTACCAAACGGGTCCATTTGGTTTCATTTTACCGCTCTCAAGAGTTAAGTTATATTTAAACATCTGAATTACGTAATTTTCAAGAGTCCATGCAATTAGAAAATGGAGAATAATTGTTATTTTGACCAACGTTTTGTCAGTTCCGTTTCCCAATCGTGGACAAAAACGTGAAAGTGTTTTCTGTGCAAGAGACTAAACTCAACATCACGAACCGTCAACTCATACCTCAAATACTGTTTTCAAACGTTAGTAATAGCATATACAGGAAAACCTTCCAATTCTCCCCCTCTATTTTTCACTATAAGTGTGTTATTCTTAAGCACTATAACAGTAATGAAACAATCACATGTTTGATGTGTAGATCTTGTTGAGCTGGTCAGTTTGAAAGTAGCTCTCAAGTCAAAAAAGTGTGGGCTGCTTTAGCGTCTCCCTAGGGAGGTCCTCGAGGCACGTCCCACTGGGAGGAGACCCCGGGGCAGACCAAGGACCAGATGGAGGGATTACATCGACTCTCTGGCCTTGGATCACCTCAGGATCCCCCAGCAGGAGGTTGCCAATGTTGCCCGGGACAGGGAAGTCTGGAGCTCTCTGGTGGAGCTGCTGCCCCCGCAACCCGACCTCGGATAAGTGGAAGAAGATGGATGGATGGATGGATGGATGGATGGATGCATATACACACTTTGGTTTAGACCATACCTGGGCATTATGCGGCCCGGGGGCCAAATGCGGCCCTTTACCTGACTCTGACCGGCCCGTGGACCACCAGTGGTCCTTGAGAGAGTTCCAAGTTAAATATGGAAAGTTGGTTAACCAGATGTAACTCTTTGAGTTACATCTAGTAACTCTTTGAGAGCGTATAAATGAAACCAAATGGACCCTTGCGGGTCCATTTGGTTTCATTTTTACACTCTCAATAGTTAAAATATGGCTCTAAATGTGGCTCAAATACTGAATAAATAGTGGGCCCTGGTGTCAAAATGGTCTTACTCTTACATAGAATTTAAATTAATATTACGCCTTTAGTCTTGGCCCTCCACAATATTTTATGTATCTCATTTGGCCCCTTGGGAAAAATAATTGCCCACCCCTGGTTTAGACACTTACAGGTCAATCTTTGCTCGGGATAGTGGTGTATCCACTTAATCGATATCACAATATACTGATATAACACCCGGACGATAGGTGAATTGTTCGATAGGCTGTTATATTGATACAGCAATAAAATATCTGGATGCAGTGGCTTTTTTAAACATTATCAAAGCCCACCATGCAAGTTGCAATGCACTACATTCCCAGAGCCCTTGTTAGGATATTTTAATACATTTATATATTAACATTTCTACTGTATGTGTGCCTGAGAGTGCTTTATTATATTTGTGCAACAGGGTCATTATTTTGAATAAACACATAACCGATATATACTATATTGGCAAATCCTTACATATCTTATCGTGGCCTCTTTACAGTATATGGTGATACATATCCATTGTGAGATTGCAAGCAATAGCCACCACTATAGCTGGACCAACACACACCAATATCAGACAAAGACGCTGCTCTGTTGTTATTCCATACATTTCTTTCTTTATAGTTTTGGCTGATATTGTTGAAAGATGGGGCGTTTTCATTAAAAAAAAATGTATATTATCTTCACTCACAATGAATATTATAGCCACAGTATATAGATTTGTTTTGCCATATACTTTGAATTTATATTTAGTCTTAACACACCCAGTGCCAGCCCTTTTTCATATTTTTTGAGGTAGCCAGTGCCAGCGATTTTCATCTAAAAGTCATATTTCATGTTTCGGTCCATGTTTCCCGTCGGACAAGTTAGTTGGCGACACACTTCCGGTTTCCGGTTGGTCCGTCCCTTATTTTGGTCCGTTCTATATGGAATATGCGGTCGCTGCACGCTGCTGTTATCATGGGGATCGTATCAAACCAGCGACGGTAAGCGACGTAGAGAGACGTAGATCAACCTAAGAGGCATCGGTCATAACTATATTTCATAATGATAACACGCGACGTAGCTCTACTGCAAGGGCACGATAACTGTTAATATGGCTCAGTCCCAACAGACACCTACTAGGATTTGGAGGAACTACAGAGGGCTACTTACCCGAGCTGCGCTGGAGGTGGAATAATGATGGAAACTGGTTTGGGAACTTCTTTGTACTTCTCATCATTGCCCTCAAAGATATCTTCACATTCGGATGCCTTCAGTAGCATAACTCTAGGGGCTGTAGATTGACAATAGGAAAGGAAAAAATAAATAATCATTCATCATCACATCACAACAATACAATTTGTTATGGGGTCTTTCTAAAATGTATTTTGTGAGGGCTAATGAAAGTTACTTACTTAGCTGTGGTATGGTACGGGTATGTGTGATAGGAAATAATTATCATAATCACAGTCACAGTTTAATGGGCTTTACAGACGGGGACTAACAAACGGCACCTTCTAGTTCAGGGGTGTAAAACTCAGATACAGAGTGGGCCGCAATTTAAAACTGAACAAAGCCGCGGGCCAAGTTTGAATGAACTAACCTTTTAAAGGGGAATTCCACCCATTTCCAAAATTTTCCTGAGAGGGTACAGGGGATTGAAGCGGAAAAAAATCCAAAGACGGAAAATATTTCAGATGGGGGGGGGGGGGGGGGGGGGGCATGTGACGATGGGAGTTATCGCACAGCATCCAGTGTTTGTTTAATGGCTGTTTCTGTGAGCTCAATCCTGTGCGCTTTTTGACTCGCTACGCGATTCACGTCTGTCGGCACTGAGTGGCAGGGTGGAATCGCCGCGATAATGCAGGCGTTTATTACTCCCCCTCTGTAAAGCCCTTAAATCATATTCCATCACATTCAAAGGCTTTTTTTTCTGTATTAGCTGGTAAGGTATCACACATAGCTGGGTTTGTTTAGTTACGCTTAATAATTATGCTTAATAGTAGGCATTCGGCAGGGTGCCAACTTGTGCGTTGCACAATAGTAGGCCATGGCCTCCTTGTGTGTGAGAGGAGCGAGCGACCCAAAAACAAAAACAAACGAACAATTATGATTGACCAATCAGAATACTTGGAGGCATGACCAATGACGGCTGCGAACCAATCACTTAACTTACGCCCGCTCCGCTCACACAAGCACTAATAAAGTATAGCCTTGTCTCACCCGTTGTTGAACAAACAATGGTCCACAGCGTCTGCCTCATCCGCATCTTCTCTTCAAACGAAGCAGGCCTCCTCCATAAGCGTGGGTAGTGTTGGTACAGAGACTCATTGGACAGACCCATGTAGTTTCCCACCTGGAAGAGAGAGACAGTCAACCTTACACAGCTTGCTGCATTGTGGAGTTGAGTTACACCACAAGTGGTCAAAAGAGCGTCATGTCAAACTCAAGGCCCAGGGGCCAAATCAGGCCTGTGGCGCGAATGAACCGTCATCGGCCGTTGGGATGAAATTTAACTAGTATTAGAACTGGCCTCTGGCATGTTGCACACACCATGATAAGAGATGAATGCAACTAATTGTTTTAATTTCTCACCTCGAGAAATTTACTTTCTCATTTTACTATGAAAAGCATTTTTTAATGCATGCAGATTCATCTTGCTATTAAGGGACACTGATTTTTGAAGGAAAACTACTTTTTTTTGCTATTTTTCTGGGACGTCATCGTAAAGCGTGTCTCCGGCCCTGGACTTGTACTAATTTTTCTATTTTGGCCCACTATGTATTTGATTTTGACACCTCTGGGGTAAAGCATGTAGCATACAGTATAGACTTTAGCATGACTTTTAGGCATGAAGTCCCTGGTTCAAATCCCTGCCAGCAGGACCCTTTGCCCCTCATATCGTTCGTTATAGTCCTCAAACCCCCCGCTCCACTAATGTTCATGATGAAATTGCACTTTATTTTCCTACTCTTGTTATAAGGAATGGGATCCTTCCTACAGCAAAATCTTTCCCTAATCACATGCTCTCTGATATTTACACAGTACATGATTTCTTTTGAGGATCTAACAGCAGCAGGTATAGTTTGGGTCTCTGAGGAACTCGGGAGATTTCCGTTTTTCTGTTATTTTCCAGAAGCGATTACTTTACAAAAGGTTTGACTTATCAGAAAGAGTGTTTACGGTATTCATGAGCTGATCGCTGGGCTCTCACTGACACCAATGCGTTCCAACAAACTTCCGGCTGTAGTTTGGGTCCTAGCTCTGCTCCGTAGCTCTATTTCTATGATTGATGATCAACGTAATCTCTTGGAAGGACCTCCAACCAGCCTCTCCTCTTAAGTGGAAATATAAAGAACTTTTACCCACTCACCAAAACAAATACGGCTTGTGTTATTAGAAAGCCAACTTTACTTAGAGGGAACACTCCCACCCGCACACAAATAAAATGCACTTTTGGGCTGGAATGCGATTGTTTTGCAAATGCATTCCAGCAATTGCATTCCACTTTTTGGGCATTCTGCCCAAAAAGTGAATTTTATTATTTGTTTTTATTAGTAGGTAAAACATATTATATTTAAAGAGGAGACAGATTACGTTGATTTACACATAGCGCCACAGCAGAGCATTGTCATAGAAGTCATAGAAGCAGAGCAATAAATGGTGCATTTACATAGCGCCTTTATCCAAGGCGCTTTACATAGCTTGTGCATCACATTCACCCATTCACACACACATTCATACACTGATGGCAGGGGAAACCGTGCAAGGTACCTACTAGCACATCAGGAGCAATTAGGGGTTCAGTGTCTTGCTCAAGGACACTAACAACACTAACTCTGCAGGAGCCCGGGATCAAACCGGCAACCTTGTGGCTACCATCCGGATACTCTACCCCTGAGCCACTGCCGCTATAGAAGCATTGGAGCTATGGGCCATGGGTGACCTCATCTAATTAATATTAATAGGAATACTGTAGGTCAGCATTGACATTTATCACCATAATAATTTCTTCATTTTTTAAAAGCTTTCCTTGAAAAGAATACTAGAGAACAGAAAAACAGAGGTATTTGTTACAAGTCTACAAAGTTATTAAGGTGAGATTGAAATATTACAGGTCCATTATCGGTGACGCCATCTATCTGCTTTATCATACACCTTGACCAGCATTACGTAGAAAGAGGTACCAAGGGGTCAATCGAAGCGCTGGTCATGGCTTCCACACTACCTAACACAGAATGCAAACATGGCCAGTATGTGTGGTGTTTTTTGTTTGTTGTGTATTCCCTTATTATAGTGGGAGTTTGTAGAATTACAGTATATTCCAAGCACAACTATTATGCCATTACACAAGAAGGTCCACTTTGTCCAATTCATCATAACATTTAGACCTTTATACAGCCAAATACAGGATACATCACCAGGAAGGAAGGAGGTAAAAAGGGAAAGTAAAACATACAGTAAGGGGGTAAAATCTGGGGAGATTCAGATTAGAGGGGCTACAGTATACCAACCACAGACCAACCACAGACCGAAACAGTTAAGGGAGAGGGAGATGCTTTATGGAAATAGTTTGTTCTCCTTTAATCTAAGGCAGTGGTTTTCTATCAGTGGTCCCTGAGAGGATTCCGGGTGGTCCCCAGCTAAAGGATGGACAGTTGGTAACCAAATGGACTCTTATAGATCTGTAACTCTTGATCTCTACATCTGTAACGGGTCCATTTGGTTTCAATTTACGCTCTCGGGAGTTAAATTATATTTAAACATCTGAATTACTTAATTTCAAGAATGTACACATTTAGAAAATGAAGAATTGTTGCTTTGACCAACATTTTGCCAGTTATCTCGCCTAATTTGTGGACAAAAACTTGACAATCCTTAGTTTTGTTCAGAGAGGCTAAACTCAACATCAAATGGTGGTCCGTGGCTGAAATGCAGAATAAATAGTGGGCCCTGGTATGAAAAGGGTTGATCTAAGAGACTTCCTCTTCCTCACACACTCTTGTTTTTCATTCCAGGAATGCCCGATCCTTACAAGCTAGCATCGAAGGGAACAGACAGAGTTGTGACAACTCCGTTCACTTCGTGGGGCCAGCTCTTCTATAGAACCGTAGAAGTAGGAAGTAGGCAGAATGCGTTGGACTCGGGCAACAGTCCAGCTTTTAGTTATCTTTAGTCCTTTTTTAGATAGTTTTGTACTAATAGTACAACATAAACATGAGAGAGACTTTGGTCCATGCTTACTATCAAATACTTTCAAACAGTTGACATGTTGCAAACATGCCTAAAACAGGTCTGACGGGCGGCATATATTAACAGCTTGTCCCTATTCAGGACGCATGCATAGCAACAAGAGCGCCCTCGTTTTTCTGACCCCTCAATGTCGTACCTCTATATTGGTCTGGGAGTAACATTGTTCATCAGAGGTTTACACTGACTGGGTGCGAACTGCGAAGACAACGAGAAAGAAAGCAGTCCGTTATTTGCTACATACCTCTGATCCCACCATGAAGAACTCCCCATCTTGTTCCAGCTGGAATTTAACGGGTGTTCTCTCTAATGTGTTGTCTAACGGCAACACATTTGATGACAACATTGTGCTGCTGCTGCTGTTGTTGTCGGATGGTTGCTGTGTGCAGGAAGTGGCTACTTCTTCTAATTCCGTACAACCATTCTGATAGCTGCATGTCGCCACCTACTGCACCGGAGTAGTATCTCCCTCCCTCCCTGTGTGTGTGTGTGTGTGTGTGTGTGTGTGTGTGTGTGTGTGTGTGTGTGTGTGTGTGTGTGTGTGTGTGTGTGTGTGTGTGTGTGTGTGTGTGTGTGTGTGTGTGTGTGTGTGTGTGTGTGTGTGTGTGTGTGGCGCTCTCAAAGGGCACCTACAGATGGCTGCAACTCGAAACTGGCCTCTGTAAAACAAAATTGTATATAAAATCCCCCCACCCACCCCCTTCTCCTCTTTGTACATTTCTATAGAGCTGCGCAGTGACGTCACCACCCCTGTTCCGGAAGTCTTTTCCCCATTCATTTTTCTCATAGACTTTTCGAAAATAATTTATATCAAGACGATTACGCCGCGGACAAAGCCAACTCGAGTCGTGACGAATCATGATGACACACACAAACTTTTGTGACAATAAAATAATTTCTAAGATGAAAAACGAAACAAAAAGTCTTGTATCATGCCGTTTTCTACTTCTTCCTAATTATATATTATATGACGATATTGTGTTTGTTGTCATGATTTGTCATGACCGGAGTTGGATTTGGCCACGGCGCAATCGTGTTTTTATTAACCATTTTCGAAAAGTCTATGAGAAAAATTAATGAGGAAAAGACTTCCGGAACAGGGGCGGTGACATCACTGCGCAGCTCTATTTTCCCTTTTTACCTCCACTGTGATTTTACCTCCATGATTTGCTGCTTCTGATTTTACTGAAGTAGTTGTTTTGTATGTATTTGAATGCCTAAATGAAGTGAACAAGTTGGCCACTATTGTAAACAAGTGTATGCTTAACTAGTGTGTCCAATCAGCTCTGTCAGATTTGATGTAGATGTACTTGAATTGTACTGTAATTCTCCAAGCTGTTATCAGTTTTGTTGCAGTGTGTACTTGTCTTGTACTGTAACTCTCATCTCTGTCAATAAAATTTTCACTCATTCATTTGATTAATTGACTTATGAAATATAGGTTCATTCTTTGAAACCAGACCTCCACAATCGGGACCGTGTCTATGTTCCCTCAGCTCTATGTTCCCTCAGCTCTATGTTCCCTCAGCTCTATGTTCCCTCAGCTCTATGTTCCCTCAGCTCTATGTTCCCTCAATCAAGTTTAATAGTAGCATGTAATACAACGTGTATGTAATTAATCACAGAAACACTAACACAATAAAGCAATTAACCCTTTTAATAGCAAACAGATTTTGCACCCAGAACCTTTTCCACTGGACGGATTTCAGGGGTACCGACCATGTCATTATTCGGACCTCCCATAATTCCGACCTTCCATAATCACGAAATCCTGTTCTTCCGATGGTTGGAAAAACGGGATGTCGGACGTATATGAGTTCTTATTTTTCGCTTTTTTCAGAATTATGGGAGGTCGGAATCATGGGAGGTAGGAATACTGGGTGGACACCACCGAATCGGTGCACACAATGGGAGAAGATTACCAATCAGGGTAACCAATAAGGGCTGCCATTGATCCAAAATTACTTGGCCAAAAAACAAGTAAAATTACTAAAAAAAATACTATTACTAACATTATCTCTAAAACTCACCCTCAAATCAAAATGTCCCATCATCCAGTGGGCCAAGCAAAGCTGTCTGATTGGTGGGGACTGGCCGTAGATCCTAAGTCCCAGAGATCATAAGTCTCATTAATTGGAATGTGCAAAATCCCTGAAAGTATCTCTGAGAGTTCGATACAGGGCTAGTAATTTTGAACAAAACAATGGTCGGTCAGATCGTTGCATGCACCAGCATGATCGGTTGGCTACGCCTGAAATTCGTCCAGTGAAAAGGCACCAGCTCCATTAAAAAAAAAATCATGGAAAAGTTGGTTTATTTCCCCAATTCCATTCAAAACCTGAATATAATTATATATTCAGTGCACACATTGTAAATGATTTCAAGTATTTTTCATTTATTTTACAGAAAGCCCACCAAAACAGGATAAAAAAAATAGAATATTATATTAGATCACTAAAAAATGTGTTTTAAACGAGAAATGTTGACTATTAAAAAGTATATTAATCTATACAGTAATACTTTGTCTGCGGTAAATTATTTCATCAATGGGGCATCAATGTCTCAGACCTTCCTCTTGACCATAAAACCCCCTATGTCGGGTTAAAGTCAGGACAGTTGGCTGCTCCGTTAAGTGGAGTAATACCATGGTTAGTCCAGCAGTTACTAATAGTTTTAGCTCTGTGGGCACGTACCAAATCGAGCTGGATAGGAAAATTAGCATCTCCATGAAGCTTCTAAAAAGATGGCTGTGTTGACGTTTTCAGCCGAGAACATGGCCTAAATCATGTGTTTTGCCATGTCCAGTCTCTAGGCCATGTTATTGGCTGGTGTTGATCCACTGATAGTGAAAACCTGACAGTGGTTTCAACACAGCCATCTTTTTAGAGGACCCTGTGCTTCGGTATGTTGACAAGCGTCATGGAGATACTAATTTTCCTCTCCAGCTCAATTTGGCACCTGCTCACAGAGCCAAAACTACTAGCTGCTGTGCTGACCATAGTATTACTGTGTTTAACTGTCAACTGTCCTGACTTTAACACAACATAGAATTTGGGTTGTATTACCAAAAAGGGCTTCCATAACACCTCTACAATGCCACAGGTTGATCACCTCCATGGCACGCCCCATGAATGAAATAATTTGTTCAGAAGTAGCCCAGACCAAGTATAGACTGCATACATCAATATACTTTTCAGATAGTCGACATTCCTTGTTTTTCTTTTTAGTGGTCTTGTAAAATGTTCTATTTTTTAAAATCCTGTTTTGGTTGGTTTTATGAGCTGGAAACCAAAATTGTGTAAAAATAAACAAATAAATACTTGAAATCATTTACATTGTGTGCGGTATATAGGCTGTTGAAAATAACGAGTTAATTAGTTAATGCATTTTGCTGATTAATCCGATTAAAACATGTGCACACTGACTCAACCGACTGACCATTTTCTCATTGAAAAAAAATCAGTAGAGCACGGTTTTACAGAGACATAGCTGTGTGTCTCCCTGTAACCAGAGCCATAGAGTATAGCTGGAGGATGGGGCTTGTAGATCACCTATTTTGATAAATAAGATTATTTTTCTTTGTGTGTGTGTCCTTTTAAGAACCTATATACTGTACAAGCATTCAAGAAAAAAGTTGCCTTTTAATGCAAACTTACTTATTTAATAACCCCCACACTCTTCACAAAGTGAGTGGTGTTACTTACTGTAACATCCCCACCCGGTTCCTGTGAGCACCAGGACGGTAGAGAAATGACATACAAAGCTGCACACCTAACTAAAATTATGATTATTATTATTATTATTATTAATAATAATAATCATCATCTGGGGACCCCCAAAAATTAATCGCAACGCCCAAGGGGTTGTGATTCCCCAGAGGGTCGTGGAAAGACTCCACATGACATTAAAGTTGCCTTCATGTGCATAAGCATGAGGGAACATAGAGCTGAGGGAACATAGAGCTGAGGGAACATAGAGCTGAGGGAACATAGAGCTGAGGGAACATAGAGCTGAGGGAACATAGAGCTGAGGGAACATAGACATGACCCTAGGTAGTTAAGCAGCTCCACAATCTAGTCTAAATGTGTGTGCATTTGACATTAACAGCCATTGAGAAATGTAAATCATTAGACTTGCTTAAAACTTCTATGTCCAGGTTTGAGGGTGTGTAAACACGAACACTGTCCCCTCAAAAGACAAAAGCGAGGATGCAAATTGTGAATGGCCGGAATGAGCATACAGTACATACGCCAAGAGTGGCCATTGTTTAGTTAACACGGTTGTGATTTCCATACTGTCTGTAAACATAGTTGCACTACTCACATACTGTATACATTTCTTTCAGGTAGGCTATATGCATTCTAACCTATTCAGATAGTAGACAAAGCAGAGGATGCAAACGGGCAGGCAGCTGTAATGACATTTTATTCTATATTCTTCTCCACAATGTCGACACACTGAACTATTGAGGTTGCACTTTGTTCACGTCTTTTCCTTCAGTCATGAGTCATGACTATGCTGAAGTGACTTCAAGCTGTCTGATCAACTGAAACTCGGGGCACAATTTTGACAGGTCCCGCAGGTTGTCCAACGGGTTAGGCAGACGGGTTATGGTTTTTGATGCAATTAGCTTGCTAATTGCACCAAAGACCATAATCCGTCCGCTGCTAAAATGCACATAATGAGCGCAACTGCACACAATCTTTCTTAATTGAAAGGCATGCACAGCTGTACGTGCTCGGGAGGCACAGAAAAAAGGCGGCCCGTGCATCACTAATACGTACATTGTGAAACATTGTGTATGAATCTTTTTTTGTTTTACAACAAAAAGCTTGTAACGAAAACGATTTTCGACAATATGAATAATGCTGGTGAAGCATCACAGAACACAAGCAAGTTGTGATAACAATTATTGATTTTTATTCATATTTTTTTTCCACTCTGTGGCCACATTGGTGTTTTCAGATAGCTCTCACTCATTGCAAATTGTGTCACTCTCATTGTGGTAGAAATGTTTTTCTGCAGTGTGGACACACTATTGTGTCTTCAGGGCAGATGAAACTGCCCTACAGAAACTCTTGTCACAAAGTTTTCAAGGAACACGTTTTACTCCATAATGGATAATCCTGGTTTGCTTTCACCCAAGGTCACCCAAGCAAATGAAACCCTTTTACGTCACGTTTACCCTGAATGTTATTTCTCTGGTGTGGACGCTGAATACTCTGATATTTCTTCACATTACCTGAATAACAGAAAAAAAAAAAAACTCTTGTCACAGGAGAGCCAGCGAAAGCAATCCTCGAACTCCACGGCCGTCACAACGTTTTTATAACCGTCACAGCCGTTTTGCATAACAGTTGCGACTGTTTGCATAACAGTCGAACGTTTTCCCTACCCCCTAACCCTAAACATAACGGAGGGTTACATGGTAACCCAGGTTCTCTGAGTGGAGACTGGCTCTCCACTACATATTATCCAATATACTGTATATGGGGTCAGTTCCCATGCATATTGGATAATATGTAGTGGAAAGCCAGTCCCGAACACAATAGAGAACCTCAGTTAAACATATTCCTAAACCTTGCCTTAACCCTCGACCATTATGAAAACCGTCGCAACCGTTATGCAACACGGTTCTGCAAAAACAGCCACGACTGTTATGCGAAACGGTTGACCGTTACCGCTATAAAACCGTCGTGGCAGATGACTGCATTCGCCCCTCCTGCAGCGTCACAGTGTTCACAGTTACAGCAGGAAGGTGGTTCCCTCTGTGTGGATATGTTGCTGTCTCTTCGGAGCAGCTGGGGAAGGGAAACTCCCGTCACAAAATGGACAAAGGAACAGGTTGTGCTCCCGTATGATGGCCATGCTGGTGTGCTCCCCAGTCGCCTGTTCAACTTAACTCTTGCCATAATGTTTACTGTTTTGTGACTAAGTCACGAAACGAAAAATGGTATGGTGACAGCTTCGAGAAATGTTAGATCCGGACCTGCTGTGGAATGTTGGTTCTATAGTGTGGATGCTCTGGTGTCTTCTGAGGTCGCCTGTGGAACTGAAACTCTTTTTTAAAGAGAGTTACAGTGAAATGGCTCCGGTTTGATGCTGTTCATGTTTACTCCGATTCCCTGCATCACTGAAACCACGATCCCAGTGGAATGTTTTTCCTCCAGTGTGGACGCCCTGGTGTATCTCCAGGGAAGCCGGATAAATAAAACTCGTCACAGTGTCTGCATTGGAATGTCTTCTGTCCTGTGTGTTGCTGTTCGTGTTTCTTTACAGAACCTGAAAGAGAGAACACAAAACACAACAGATTAATTATAATCACGCAAAAGTTGCACTTGCATGAGGGGGGGGGGGGGGGGGGGGGGCAGTCTAGAGCCCAGGATTACAGCATGTTTTTGTGAGGGTATCTACCCTAGGGGACACGGGAAGAACATGCAAACTCCACACTGATGCCATGGAGGAGGAGACAGGCCGTCAGCACCCACAGCAGCGTCCCTAGTGGGAATCGAACCCAGGTTAAGTTAAGCGATCGATCGGTTTCGCTGCCGTCCTTCGAAGAATTTAGGTAGAGACATAATGGTGACATAATTAAGAAAATACCTTTATAACTATAACAGTTTGTTTTGTCATGTTTGTTTTGGGGTCGTTCGCTCTGCTCACACACAATTAGGCCATGGCGCAACACGCAAGTTGGCACTCTACTGAGTTTTGATCTAGTTACAGCAGTCCATTTGAAAGGGAGCACCGTAATATTGGCTTCTCTATAGGCTAAAGATCACACTGCACAATGACCAATGATATCAGGGCTGTTCCACGTACAAGGCTGATCAGCTGAAAAGATGATCCTATTGTGAGCGGTTCAAAGATACAATCGTTAATACCAGTTGGCCTGATGGTTATTATTATTACTATGAATGCAGTACGCCTTGTCAAGTATATTTCCTCATATTTGGGTGCTTTCATTACTAGCTTCCCTCCATCTTGTGATGTGATAAATAATAATAATAATAATTCTAGAAGCAGTGCAACAAGGGTGTGAGATGGGTTATTCTTCCTTTGTGGCAATAGAAAGAAAAAAACATAACACTATAGGTGTAACTCGTAATGCCATTGTTTTGGGAAATGGTTTTGAAAACTGATTGCACTAATTAACTTGTTAGAAAAACGTATTCCTCTTATAATGCCATCATTTATGACACTGTTGTTGGGAGACGCTATTGAGCAGTCTAAAGCGTCCATGAATTTCAAATCTGGGGCTGACCGATAAAACCAGCTTGGAGCCAGTATTAACTTAGAGGCACAAATTATGATCAAACTAAACTACACCTCATTTGCAACTGCTTTAATTGTGGAACGATATACTGTAGAATAGCACACGATAGGGCTCAGTGTGTCTTGTGTGAATTCAGTGTATTTAGAGCCGACTGACCTGCGCTGGTCTCCTCCCACTCATCACTGTCATCAGTGACTTCAGTGTCAGAGTCAGAAACCAGTTCGACTTCGACGTCAGAACAGTATGAAGAGACAGCATCATCGTCATCTATGCTCTCCCCTGCTAGCAACGCTGATCCGTCAGGCTCCTCTGGCTTTTTGAGTAACTGATTCCTCCTGATGTGTGAAAGCTCTGGTTCCTCCTGGGACGAACCGGGATTCCTCTCCTGCTCAGGAGAAATCTCTTCTTTATACACAACCACGTGCAGGACATCTAGGAGCAGGAGATTAGGTAAGGTACGGCAATAGAGGCCACTTTTAAGAAAAAAATCAAAATAGATATTATTTTGCCTTTTTCCCTCTAAGTTCCCTATTTCTTGTTTGACACTGTAGCTGTTTATCTACAGACACTTGCTTTGTCCTGCAGATGGTCCAGAACTTTATTGTTGTCAACAAATTATGAAACAAAACATTCCTCTTGCACATGTATACCTCACCTCTATAGTAGGCTGTATGTTGTTTGTTTAGTTGTAGCTTATATAGTCTCGTATATAGCTTTTAGACTTTAGATATAGCTTTTAGATTTTAGATATAGTCTCGTATATAGCTTTTAGATTTTTAGTTGTAGTTTCTAGCTGTAGTATATTGTAGTTTCTAGTTGTATATACTGTATGTCCTGTCTAGCTGTCTGTTAGCTTCACACTATCACACCTTAGCACCTTCACCTCAAGTTAGGTGTACAGTTTGCACTTAACTGGTCTGCTGCACCATTGTTTGTCTCGTCCATATATTGTCTCGACTTTGTCTTATTGCACTGTCTACTGTTATATTGTCTTATTGCACTGTCTTGTCTTGTTGCACTGTCTTGTCTTGTTGCACTGTGGAAAATGGAAATGCTATTTCATCCTTGTATATGTCCTGACTCCTGACATACACTGGAGTGACAAATAAAAAACCTTGAACCTTAATCATGCTCAGGGAAGGCCGTGTTAATGTGAGGGGTGGTGAGGCAGCGTTTTAGCCAATCACAGCACAGAAGCACCAGCAGTTTTCATAATGAACCAATAAAGTGGAGGTGAGGTGGAGTTAGATTCTGTTTTTAAACAATTCTGTTTTCTCTGAAAACAAACTGTCAATTACCCGACGGTATGTGGTAATAATTACACGTGATTGCATTAATGATAACTTGTTACTAGAGGAAGTTCTGAAGCCTGTTTTCGGAAAACAAAACTGACGTGCAACTACGGTCCATACAGTATGTCAAGGGCTTTGGAAAACTCCCAATCATGAATGGATTGTTGTGAAACGTGTTGAAGCAGTGATATTGCGTGTTCACCGTTCATCTCCCATGTGAAGTGTTTGTATCCATCTAATTCCATGTCTAGGTGAATGGGCTGCAGAACTTCGGTTTGGTAGAGAATCTCATGGTTCGCTGGAAGGTCATCATCATCATCATCACAGCTAAGGAATAAACAGAGAAGAGACACTTGAAATTAATTCTAACCTGTTTAGGCCTACTGTACTTAGTTAACCACTGTTCCATGCTGGTCAAACGTAGTCTGGATTCCAGTCTGATTCGCTGCATTCTGAGCATCTGAAATTCTCACTTCACAAATCAGTCTGGCTAGGAGCCTATCCCCACAGGTAGGCGGGGCATATGAAGGTTGGAATGCAGCCGAGGGTTCTGATTGGTCTGTGGACAAACACTAGTTCACTTCATGTTCGTTTGAACACCATCCAATCAGAAACAACGTGGCTACGTAACAGGTGACGCCAGGGAAATGCAAGGCAAGCAGGCTCTGGTCAGACAGATTTGCGAAGTGATGTTTCAGATGCGTGGATCGCAGCCAATCAGGTTGACCCCCCCAGGCTAGGTCAAACAGTGAGGGTGCTGACATTCTTCTTGTTGGCCACTGCACACTAAAGGGAACAGAGCCTTTCAATGATGTACTGTATATGATAAAAGTTATAAACATGACACACTAGAAGACATACTAGAAGACAGTAAGACAGTCTGAGACAGTGTTTAGACATTTCTTATGATTTTCAACCACAAATGTTTGCCTACTCATCACAAATCAACACATGCTTTTTGTCCAACATAGTATTACTGTAGATTTTGTGTCATAGAAAAAGGGGTTCTGCACAATGTCTTCACATACTAGGATTAATGAAGCTCTGAATGACTGAAATGTTAATTCAATCCTAGTAAGTGAAGACATTATGTGGCGTCCCTTTATCCTGCTTCTCCAGTTCCAGTTATCTAATGCACCTGTTCACCACCTGTTCATTTTATACTGTATGGCCTAGATTTCCGTCACTGCTAAACCCCTTTAAACTATTCTAAAAAACATTTTTCAGTAGTAAAAGGACCAGTCTACAAGGTCACAACCTGTGAATAGATTGGCACGTTGAACTATTCAGGAAAGTTTTTCAAAATAGTAAAAAAAAAAAGAAAAAAAAAGGATAAGGGATTTGGGATAAGGGGTTTAGCATGTAACGAAAATAGAGCCCTAGATTTTCTATCATAAACACCCAGTTCTAATAGCCATCCTACTCAGGCTTTGGTGAATCTACAAAGGAGGTAGAACTTACATGAGGTTCACTGGAGGTTCTTTGCTGATGGAAACTGCTTTGTATTTCTCATCATTGCCCTCAAAAATGTCTTCACATTCGGATGCCTTCAGTAGCATAACTCTGGGGGCTGTAGATTGGCAATAAGAAAGAAACAACAAATGACGAATCATATAATTGGCAGCTGCTGTAATATTTCTGCAAAATTGTTCCATGAAATGTAAATGCGTGTTAAAAAAAAGAGGAAGTGAAAGGGATGCAGTCGTACCTACTACTAAATAGTAATGAGTAAGGGATAACACCCGACGAACCTGTGATTTTTTTAACTGACCGAAGCGCAACCGAGGTCAATTAGTTAGTGTTATCCCACTTATTACATGGCTTACAGTGGTCCTTGAGAGGGTTCCAGGTGGTCCTCAGGCTAAATAATGGAGAGTTGGTTAACGAGATGTAACTCTTTGATCCATTCCTACTAATACATCGCATGGATGCAACACATCTTGATGAGAAACAAAGATACTCTATTTACAAAGATAGGCATACTCACATTGGTGCCACTATAAGCGACATGGACTACAAAGCCTACAAATGGTCTCTGAAGAAGTCAATGGTTTTCTCCTCTCAGAGTATCTTTAAGCCTTTAGTTTCTATTTATAGTGGCTCATAGGAATAGACTATGTGACAACCGGGTATAGTCTGGTGACCACCGGAGAGACGGGTGACAGCCGGAATGTAGACGGCACCCGGGTGAGCAGTATGGGTTAGCGCCCCAGCCTGTGTCCTCCGTGAGGAGGAAGCCCAAAAACCTTGGTGAGGCCGTTAGGAGGGCCATTATGATTCACTGCTCCTGAATGAAATGTCTGGTGCTGGGAGTCTGGTGCAACGCACAGGTCCTGTGCCAACCTGGTGAGAGCAGGAGCAGACCTGGCGAGATGTAGGAGGGGTCTGGACAGGAGTCAACCCACAGAGCCTAGTCCTTCCATGTGCCAGAGTATGGTTCTCCCAGTACCGGCAGAGTAGTTCTGGAGCAGTGGATTGTGTGGCCTTGGGTCTTTCCCTAGTGGACTGACCGAGAGTAGCTACTGGGACGTAAGTCGGGACTTGATCAACCCCGGCTGGGTCGCCTGAGTGAGGGGTATGATGTTGCGAGACCTGAAACCCCGATGACCTTGGGATACATCACTGAGGATACGTCCCAGTTGCATCCATGCGATGTATCTTTAAGCCGGCCTAACCTGACTCCGCCGTGATTTCCTCTTCCTCCTGCCATCTGGCCCCTATTGGGCAGAGACGATGTACTCCGAACAATGCTGATCGGGGCGACATGCGTCCCACTAGAGGCAGCATCAATGTGAGAGCAGTGATGTATTGTAGCTGTGCCACAGTGCAAATGTGAACATGGCAGGAAATGGCAGGAAATTGTTTTTAATCCTCCATACCGCACCGCCATATCTGACAAGTCTGATCGCACCCTTGAAACACTCCCGAGTGCTGGGATCATCCCACACTTGGAAGCTTAAAGCTCAACTTTATTTATTTATTTATTTTTTCAACCAAGGTTCATGTTTTAGGTTGTTAGGTAAAAGATTTGTGTCAATTGTTTTACATTCCTTGTTTTCTTTAGTTATAGTGATTTTTTGCTATGGGAGGGGACATGGGAACATGGTCCTAAATACCGGTAAATAATTTGTTTACAAAATTTGAAAGTGAATTATTTTCCTATTATCCATTACAGTCCTAATAGACCCCAGGAAATTACCACTGTCTACAAATGATCTTCCGAATGTGGAAAAACTGCCATATTGAGCCTCTGGGTCAGGTGTGTCTGAGTATGTAAATTGCAGTGTGGTGTGCTGCCTCTTTCACATTCAGTAGTAAATCCTGTGAACTTTCGTGACCATTTATAATTTCCTGGGGTTTATTGGGACTGTTCTAGAATAATTAAAAAAAATAAAAAATATATATAGATTTTTTTTTTAGAATTTTGTAATTAAAATTAAAACATGAAGCTTAGATGGAAAACAACTAAAGCTGCCCTTTAAAGTACTGCATAAATTATGAATTATAAATTGTCTAATCAAAACAAAGCTGAATATAACTCACCAACTGGTGAACCAACAATATTCTTCAAGCTCTTCTTCTCCTGGGCTGAGGCCATCCTCCTCCATAACAGTGGGTAGTGTTGGTACAGAGACCCTCTGGACATACGCAGGTAGTTCCCCACCTGAAGGAGACACAGTCACCCTTACAGCCTACGTCTTTGTTGCATTATGACATTATTTACAGCACTTATGCACTGCACTTTATAATCAATGTTGTCATTTGGCAGGGCTTGACACTAACACTTGCCCGCTTGCCCGGGGCAAGTAAAAAAAAATGGTGGGGCAAGTGAAGACTGCTACCTGGTTGCCCGATCGGGCAAGTGTGCAACTTAGTGCACTATAACACAACACCAGATAAATTTGTCTTGAAGGCAGTCATTGCGCTCTACCTCTGTGTCTTTCCACTGCTTTCTAGCTATCTCTACCTATATCTCTCCCAGATTCATTTGGTTCCAAACTATCATTTTGCTGGGGTCAGGGACCACTGGGTCTGTGACCACTATGAGCTAATTAAGATGATGAATTTTAACTCTTGAGAGTGTAAAAATGAAATCAAATGGACCCGCAAGGGTCCATTTGGTTTCATTTTTACGTTCTCAAGAGTTACATCTGGTTAACCAACTTAGCTGGGGACCACCTGGAACCCTCTCAGGGACCACTGGTGGTCCCAGACCACCTGTTGAAAACCCCTGGTTTAAAGCACCCAAGTAGGAAGTAAACTTAAATGCAAAATTTACAATATATTTTTGGGGGGCAAGTGACCATGACCTGAGGGCAAGTAGAACTTGACTTGTACTTGCCTGATGGGCAAGTGCCTCGTAGACCTTAGTGTCAACCCCTGTTTGGTATTTTTAAATCTACCTTTGAAATCTAGCTTCTATGAAGCCAGATTCCCCTCTTCCTTGACTTCCCAAGTCCTGATGTACCTACCTACCGTACTCCCGCACATGCGATTGGCTACCTACCTGTGCATTGCTGTATGTTGGCTCAGACATTTTAAAAACACAGTTTTGAAAGGAGGATTTTGTTCCTTTTCTTATTTTGAAATTACCAAAGATAAATTGGGCCAAGAGGTATTTTTTATGTAATAACCTGCAATTATTACTACACCCTGCAACAGAGCATAAATACAGTACCACATGCATGGGCCCTAATGCATGGCAGCGAGTCGCTGGTTCAATTCACAGACAGCAAGACCATTTATGATTCTCTCTCTCTCTCTGGGGGACTTTGAGCGTTACTACATTCATGTATTTATTCTAATCTATTGAATATAAGACAGTGAATTTTTCCAATAGAAATATGCAAAAAAAAATTGAGTCATCTTATATGTGACAACTATATGGATGTAAAATCTAAAATGGATGTTGTCTTATATTCGGGACAATACGGTACTTTCTTTATTTATTTTATTTTTTCTTTCTTTCTTTTTTCTTCCAAGATTTTTTTTTTATTTGCAATTTTATATTGACTCTTTTAAAATGTACCCTAGCCATTCCTTATTTCCACGCTACCTTTAAATAAAAACAAACAAAATCAAACCCACTATAAATTAAAACTCCATTTTAATCATCATGGTTTCACCAAAAACATCTGTCTTTTTTCTGGTGACTGATATTTTCCTCCTGCTAATACGTGAGGGGCGCGCTATTTCTTTAACTGTTTTCATTTATCCGTTTGTTTGTTTAAAATAGTGTTTCTTTCTTGGTCACTGGTGAAGCAGGCTGACACAAGTTACTTCCAAAACAATATTACAATAAAAAACAGTATGTCTAGATCAAATTCCACTGGACTCACGTATTAGGAGAGCAATATCAGTCACGAGGGGGAAAATGCGACTGATATTAATGATTGATATTGAATTTATCATGGTTAAAATGGAGCTTTACAAATGAATTTATGGGATTGTATAGGGAGGGGGCGGGCCAGCTAAAATGCACATCAAATATCTAATCAAACAACTTAGAAACTGTCTGGGGTGTTCAGATGAAAAGATTTATTTGAAAGTTAAATTCCCTTAATGCTACACACCTCTGATCCCACCATGAAGAACTCTCCATCTTCTTCCAACTGGAATGTGACAGGTTTCTGCTCTGGTGTGTAGTTTAATGAGGACTGCATTATACTGTTGACACTTGTTGTCAATGTGCTCTTGCATCTATGCTTGCTGCTGCTTGCCGGCGTTTGTGGAAGACAGGAAGTGGCTTCTACTATTACTTATAGTGGGTTTAGAGCCAGCCAGTACAAGAGTTGCGACATCAAGGGGTCAGAAATTGAGCGCTCGAGCGTCATGCTCATGAATCATAAATAGGGACAACAAACTGAAGTTGGAAATACATTGTTTTCAACGAGGGCGGCGCAAATAAGAGCTATTTTAAGCAGTTATGTAATATGATAACTGTAACACGTAAAACAGCGCTGTAGCCGTAAAAACTATCTAAAATAGCCCTAGCCCACATCTCCACTGCTTCTATGCGTCTGCAGACTCAGAAGCAGTGGAGCTCTGGATCAGAGCCAAGTAGTCCCCATTGATTGTCTCCATGCTCAATAGAAGTAAAGGTAAAAGAGCCGCGATTAGACCGGACCTACAGAAGTATATAGAATTGTCACAACACACTCTGGTGGCGCTGCGGCTGGTGGGTTGCAACTATTGTTGTTACATACCGCCACCTACTGTAGTAGGTTTGTAGTGTCTGTGCTTCAATCATACATATATTGAACGCATTAGGGCCCATGCATGTGTTTATCACATCCATGTTTTCTGCTCTGTTGCAGGGTGTAGTAATAATTGCAGGCTCTTACATTAAAAAAAAAAAACTCTTGGTTTAATATATCTATGGCTTCAATTCACATTTTAGCAGAAAATCTGATTCACGATTGAGCAGATCTGATTCTGATGATTTAGCAGAAACACACACACACACACACACACACACACACACACACACACACACACACACACACACACACACACACACACACACACACACACACACACACACACACACACACACACACACACACACACACACACACACACACTTCAAGTTGCCCTTAGTTCCCCGGTTGTCATACCTAACTGAACTGCTATAATAGGCTACCTATAAGCTACCCAATATATGCCATAGAGATTGAGAACTGGTCAGTAAGTTTAACCTTTTTTAAGCAAAATGTAATAATCAAACATAGCATAACATAATGCTATGGAAATAATAACATAATAGCAATAGTATGGAAACTATGGATGAACGTTAACTGTTTAACATTGCTGTCAATGTCAATCAACAGTGAACATTATAGTTTTTCCCCAAAATGGACCAGCTCAACAAGATATACCCACCAAAAATACATTTTACCATTGAAAACAAATGGTTTAAATACGTACCTTAGGGGGCTTTGGAATGGAAGAGCTGCATATTACATACAAGACAAATGTACTGGAATTGAAAAGAGAAGGGAAAGAGAGTTTTTGTTGTTTTGTATTTTGTTTTCAAGAGCAAGTGTTGCTGTGCACAAAAGCAACCATACAAATTAAATATTACATTGTGGGCTTAGCTGACAGGCCTTTTTGATGTCAATTGACCAATCCACCTTAATTCAAATGCCAAAAACAGATTTTTATATTTAAATTAAATATGATTTAGGGGCATTTCAATGGACAGCCTTTGTGATCTACCAGTAGTCTAATCTATAAAGTACCTTTTGGGCACCCCTGGTTTAAATGGTTTGATGGATAGACAGGATGATGGACTGATGCCATCAATACAAGAACAATAAATGCATCAACATGAACACAAGAGATACGTAATATCATATAATGTACATAAGAAAAAGGTCAAGATCATGATTAAAAAACAAATCTATACATTAAGGGTGACTGCTGATAACAAGCATGTTTAAAATATGAACAAAATGATCACAGCACTGATGCGCCTTTCAATAAAATGTCAGGCAAAACTACAATTGTAACTAAAGATAAAACGATAACACAACCTTATAATTAACAGATCCTCAGATATGCGGTGCTCAAAAGAAAATACCATAAGCATAATTATACAAGCCAGACATGTACTGTAAAAATAATGTCTATAGGGTTATTCCTTTAGTTTAAGAAAATTCCAAATGCTATATGTAACGCCCGGGATTCGAACCCGGATCTCCCGTGTGAAAATCTTAACCACTAGACCAAAAGGGACATCCCCTTGGTGCAGGGGCAGATATTAGAGTTTGGAGGCCATCACGACAGAGGCTGTAGCCACCTGCTACATATACATTGTACCAAGAGGCAAACGTTACAACCCAACCAGATCCATGCAGATATCAGTTGTTCTCAATATCAGACTAATAATTCACTGAGACAATCTATCACCTCAATCACTAGTTAAGTATACAGTAAGACACATGTGCTGCATAGTCCTGAATTGTTTACAGTAGGACCCACACATCCCTTTAGTGATAACTAATTAATGATAGCAATATAATGAATTGTTGGACGTAATGAGGGTGCTGGACACACTATTATAAATGCCATAGCTCTCGTTGATGCAGTGATTTCCAAACCTGTGGACCTGACCTCACCTGTGGGCTGTGAGGATGTACCAAGTGGGCCCCCAAACAATTTATTAGTAAAACGTTGAGGTTGTAATTGATGATACGTTTGTAGAACCTTAAAGCAGCACTATAGCACCGTTTTAAAGTGTAATGTTGTATAATCTGCGTGATAAATTATGTCAGTCCAATATAATATAATACAACTTATACAAGTGTGGTGGTCGTATTCTGTCCTCTTGCTGTTCTGTCAAAATCGAGTTTTACAAGAAACAACTAAGGTTATAACTTAGGTATCACCTAACACAGGAACTGACTCAAATTTTTACGTCATGATTTAATTAATACCCTAACCAAGGGAGTTGATCATGATTACTAATTACTGTGGGCTATAACTGATTAACCATAATGAGGTTCATAGCTTTTATTGTTACTGGATGTGACATTAACTCTCTAAGGCCACTTAGTGAATATCATCCTATCATGTTACAAATGTAACGTCTAAGTGCCATTGTGTGTCCTTGTTGTGGCAACGCGGATAGTAGCATTTATGGATGCTTTCATCCATATATGCATCATACTCTAATTGTAGCTCTTCACTGGCTTAGTAGTATATATTCTGTGCCCTGTATCTGTGACCTGTACTGTTGTGCTCTCTCAAAACCCTTTAATGATCCAATTCACAGGAGACAACACAGTAAGTGTCCTTCCCCCCTCAGTGCCTTCTTGTACACCCACATCATCATACTGGTGGTATGATTCTGTGTCTTCACTGGCTGCAGCTTCAGCACCTCCTCCTACACCCACATCATCATATTGATGGTATTCTGTGTCTTCACTGGCTGCAGCTTCAGCACCTCCTCCTACACCCACATCATCATATTGATGGTATTCTGTGTCTTCACTGGCTGCAGCTTCAGCACCTCCTCCTACACCCACATCATCATATTGATGGTATTCTGTGTCTTCACTGGCTGCAGCCTCAGCACCTCCTCCTACACCCACATCATCATATTGATGGTATTCTGTCTCTTCACTGGCTGCAGCTTCAGCACCTCCTTGTTGATCTGTCTCTTCACTCGGTCCGGCTTCAACATCAACATCGGAACGAGCAAATTCATTATAATAAACTATCTCAACGTTTTCCCGTCTTACATTGTAATAAACAACGCCAATGTCCTGCGATCTCACACACCGGCTTCTGGTGACCTGGAGAAACACAGCAGTGCCTGGTTTTAATTAACTGTCTCTCTTAAATAAAAGAAAAATGTCTGGCTAAACTGCTGACTGAATTTGCATTGCGGTCATATGTTTAATAAAGAATTAAAATTACCTTCCAGAGATGGTAGAGTATCAGGATCAAGAGCAGCAGCACCAATACTGTACTTTTGACAATATTAGATGTCAGATGAGAAGCTGTGAGAGAAATGTGTTAAATATGTTAGAACATCAAACACCATGAAAAAGAACAGCTCAAAGTTTACTTGACTGAGCTTCAAAGTGTGACTTTGAAAAGACCACATTTCACGTTACCTCTGACAGTGATAGAGATGACCTCGCTCTTAGAGGAGAAGTTGTGGAAGAAAACATGGATGTGATAAACACAGCTGTAACTTCCCTGGTGGGTGTGGTTTGCTGCAGGAAACAGGAATGTGGCAGTCTGATTGACAGCTGTCTGGGTGTGGTTCTGAGTTTCGTTGCAACCAGAGATGTTGTGTGTTGTATCCAGTGATGTTGTTTGTTGTGTTGTGGCTAGTGGCGTTGTGTGTTGTGTTGTATCCAGAGATGTCTGTTGTGTTGAATACAGTGGTGTTGTATCTACTGGTGTTGTGTCTTGTGTTATAGCCAGTAATGATGTGTGCTGTGTCGTATTCAGAGGTGTTGTTTGATGTGTTGAGGCTAGTGGTGTTGTGTGCTGTGTTGTATCCAGTGATGTTGTGTTGGACGCAGTGACATTGTCTGTTGTGTTGGATACAGAATGGCTGTCAGTTGGCTGGGTGTAGTTGTGTGTTGTGTTGGATACAGAATGGCTGTCAGCTGGCTGGGTGTAGTTGTGTGTTGTGTTGGATACAGAATGGCTGTCAGCTGGCTGGGTGTAGTTGCGTGTTGTGTTGGATCCAGTGAAGGTGAGGAGGAAGAAGCCTCCTGGGTACTGTGACCGGATAGAGCATCTGATGCTGAAGCTGAAACCCTCCATCACCTGCAGCCCCTGCTGCTGGCTTTCAGAAATGGAGTGTACTGAGGTATGCACTGATGTGTATCGTGTTGCATCTAGAGTTGTTGTCTGTTGTGTTGTATCCAGGGATAGTGTGTCTTGTGTTGGACCCAGAGATGTATTTTGTGTTGGATCTAGATATGTTGTGTTTTGTGTTGTATCCAGTGAAATATTTTGTGTTGTATCCAAAGACGTTGTAGCTTGCGTTGTATAAAATGTTGTTGTGTGTTGTGTTGGATAAACTGGTGTTGTGCCTTGTGTTGCACCCAGTGGTGTTGTGTGCTGTGTTGTATCTAAAGATGTTGTATGTCGTGTTGCATTTAGAGTTGTTGTGTATTGTGTTGTATCCAGTGGTGTTGTGTTGTATTCAGTGATGTTGTGTGTGGTGTTGAATGCAGAGTGATTGACAGCTGGCTGGATGGAGCAGCTGGTGTTGAAGCTGGAAGCCTCCAGCTGCTGGCCTTCAGAAAGGGAGCGTACAAAGGTGATGGTTGGTTTAAACAGCAGATCTGGAACAAAACAGAGGCGATTGGCTGAAATTAGTAATACAGTAGATTTACCTGTTTCATTATAGTATTAATTTGTACTGACAGATAGATGAGATAATGTTAAAGTGTTTTACTAGAACAGATAATCTCCAGTCTGGCAGTGGAATTGCCAGACCGCTTTGTTCCACACTCCCTCAGGGAATACTCAGACCCAACACAGGAGGCTGAAATCCACCACACAGGTCCATGTGTAGAAGCAGAAGTTCTTTCTCTTGATACAGCAGAGCCACAATCCAGCTGTCTACACACTACAGCTGATGACTTCAGGTTCCAGTCAGACCGACCATCCACTGGTCTCCACTCTCCCTGGTGTTTCATCTCCAGGATTCCAATACACTTACTGGTTCCCCCCTCCAACCTCACATCGTCAAATTCTGTACAGAGACCAAGAGTAAACAATAAAGATTCATATTCATGAAATAATAATCAAAAATTCAAAGCCAAAAGTTTACCTTGTCTTTTACCTGAGCAGGTGAGTCGAACAGACTTGTAAGGTAAGCTTGTGTTTCTAATTGAGTTTGAAGTTCCACAGTCCATGAGACCAGACTCGTTGCCTTTACACTGGAACTTTCTGGCCCACACTGAAGCATTGGCCTCCCCATAGAGCGCCCCCTGGAGGACTGAAGGACGCCCACAGCCAAGGTGTCTACAGACCACCTCTGCATCCTGCTGGTCAAAGTCACCTTCATACACTGAGACCCACGACTCATCAGACCTCACCTCCACCCTGCCTGAACACAAAGTCGTCCCATTCACCAACCTCACAGACCCTGGAGAGAGAGAGAGAGATGCAAGATGTATAATGGTATAATAATGTACATAATGCCTAATCAGAACATAACAAGTTGCTTAATAATAACAATCCACTAGTGTTATAATTATAAACATGTTATGGCTCTGAATGGTTCAACTGATCAGAGCCAGAGTTTCCTGTGGCTTTGTCAGACATTACTGTAGTTGAAGTATCAGTTTATTACCTGAACAGTTCACCTCCAGTACGTACAAAGAAGTGGAAGACATCTTTTTTCCACAGTCACTCAGAGAAGGCTCTGACCCGACACAGTGAGGTGCAATCCTCCATGACGGTTGATGTGTAACACCAGAACTCCTCTCTGTTGAAACAGCAGAGCCACAAGCAAGTTGTCTACACACTACAGATGAGGACTGCAGGTTCCAGTGAGACCAACCATCCACTGGTCTCCACTCTCCCTGGTGTTTCATCTCCAGTATACCAGCACAGGTACTGGTTCCTCCTGTCAATGCCACATCATCTGACTCTGTAGAGAACAAGAGAGTAAACAAAATAATCAATAAAATCGTGAGATGATCTGCTGCATCCACTATCAAGTACATGGCAATATACTATTTTGTTTTCCACAGACTTGAATGGAAATTGGGGGAGGAGTTAACATGCACACAAAGGTGTTGCGGTCAGCACTGGGAAGGGAAGGGGAAAAAGGAACAACAGGACCCAAAAGGTGTTTTCTTACCTGAGCAGGTTAGTTCAACAGACTTGTTCGATGAGCAGGTGTTTCTGGTTGAGTTTGAGACTCTACAGTCCTGGAGAACAGACTCAGTGCCTTTACACTGGAACTCTTTGGCCCACATTGGAGCCTTGACTTGTCCATAGAGCGCCGCCTTGAGGAATGAAGAAGCTCTGCAGCCGAGCTCCCTACAGACCACCTCTGCATCCTGCTGGTCAAAGTCACCTTCACACAGTGAGGCCCACGACTCATTAGACTTCACCTCCACTCTGCCTGAACACAAAGTAGGACCATCCACCAACCTCACAGACTCTGGAGGGAGAGAGAGATTACACAATTATGTTAGTGATCTACAAGACAGTGTATGAGTGCATTAAGGATGCAAATTGAATCTGATCACAAGGACTGTCATTGTTATTGTGTTACCTGAACAGTTCACAGTGGGTTTGCCTGTGATCAAACCTTTCTGTGTGACATGATTCTCCATTATGACACAGTGGCTCAGTGAGGACTCAGACCCAACACAGTAAGGTGTAATCCTCCACACAGGATGTTGTGTGAAGCCAGAACTCCTTTCTGTTGACACGGCAGAGCCACAGTTCAACTGTCTGCACACTACAGATGAGGACTTCAGGTTCCAGTGAGACCCACCGTCCACTGATCTCCACTTTCCCTGGTGTTTTATTTCCAGTATACCAGAACAGTGACTGTTTCCTCCGACCAACCTGACTTCATCAACCACTGTAAAGACACAAGTGAGTAAACATTTAAACAGTAATATTACTATCACTATAAGAAAACATATTATTTCAGGGTGTAGCTTGTGATTAAACCTGAACAGTTGAGTCCAACAGTCTTGTCAGGTGAACAGGTATTATTAGTGGAGTTTGAGGTTCCACAGGCCATGAGAGCAGACTCAGTGCCTTCACATTGGAACTCTTTGGCCCACATTGGAGTGTTCACTTTGCCATATGGCGCCCCCTGGACGAGAGAAGGAGCACCACATCCTAGCTCCCTACAGACCACCTTTGCATCCTGCCGGTCAAAGTCACTTTCACAAACTGAGACCCAAGAATCATTAGACTTCACCTCCACTCTGCCAGAACACACAGTAGGACCATCCACCAACCTCACAGAGTCTGGAGAGAGAGAGAGAGAGAGAGAGAGAGAGAGAGAGAGAGAGAGAGAGAGAGAGAGAGAGAGAGAGAGAGAGAGAGAGAGAGAGACAGAGACAGAGACAGAGAGAGAGAGACTTCACATGAAGAGGAATGCCATATTTGGAAATAGCATATTGATAATAACACAACATTTTCATTGTTCATACACATATACTGCATATTCTTCTTACCTGAGCAGTTGAGTTTCAGTGTATGAGTGGAATTATAGGACTTCACGGGTCCACACTCCATCAGCGAAGACTCAGAGCCAACACAGGAAGATGGAATCACCCATCCTGGTTGATGTGTAGAACTAGAAGTGAATTCTGTTGAAAGAGCAGATCCACAATCCAACTGTCTACACACTACAGATGATGACATCCTGTTCCAGTCAAACCAAGCCAGCGCCGGTCTCCACTCTCCCTGGTGTTTCATCTCCAGTATACCATTACAGTTACTGGTTCCTCCAGACAACCTGACATCTTCAGACTCTGTAGAGAGAGAGCAATAAGCAGTAAAAACCTATTACATTCATTACAACACCCTGGATAATACAATATAGAACATCAGTCTCAGTTTTGTTCACCTGTTGAGTTGTGAGTTGGTTTAAGTTGGAGAGCTGAGGAGAAACATAAGGAATTAATTAGTTTCACTCTAATGTTAATGTGGAAATGAAGGGAAGAATGTACGTGCATTATCAACAGTGTGTTCAGTTGTCATTAGCGGCAGTCAAATAAACAGGTGTGTTCAGTGTTCAGTAGTTATTAGCAGTGCACCAGGAGCCAGAGCAGCTGCTTTGGAAAATAGGAAGGTTACCGGTTCGATCCCAGACTCTACCTAGGTTGTTGTCCAAGTGTCCTTCCTTGAGCAAGACACTGTAGGCTACCACTAACTGCATGGTTGCATGGTTCCCTCTGCTCTCAGTGTGGGGTTAATGGGTGAAGGTATAATGCACATTGTTAAGCACATAAAGGCTCTACATAAATGTGCCATATAAATAAATATAATAATAAATATATGTTTTGATTATCATTTGCACTGATTATTAATATTGCATTATGAGCAGATTATATTGCATTCATGCTGCGTTGTGATTATTGTGAGAAAGCATTCATGAGTGTTTTTTAATTAAAAGAATGATTAATTATATTCGACGCAAACAGTAATAATAAATCATGATGGGTGAGGTAATGTTTCAGTCTCTACTCACGGCAGGCACTGTGTTGGTTCTCACAGTCACATCTCCATGACAATGGAATGCATGTGTCTTTCTGACAAACAAACTGAAGAGGGAGACAGAGGTTTAGGTTGATGTTACCTAAACAATTATATATAATCTACCACCATCTGATATAGCAGACTATAACAATAGATATAACGATGCTTAAAACATCAATGCTATAACAAGTATAACAATGCTTAAAACACCAAAAGTCAGACAGTGTAAGTGAAGCTGAGGTGAATCACCTGGCTGGCAGTGCAGTTATTGGACATGCACTGCTTGTTGTCAGCTGACAAGTCAGAGTCGGTGGGACAGGAACAGTTGTATCCTCCTCCAGGTGAGAGCAGACACAGGTGACTGCAGCCTCCATTGTTGATCTGACACGGATGACCAGACACTGCAGGGTGGAGAAAACATGCAACACATGTAAGGAACATGAGAACACACACCTATATATCTATATGTTACAGCAGTGCTTTATAAACCTGTTTTAACCAAGAGACACGCCAAAGTGTTTGAGTAAATAACACCTGTGTATTCATAATGAAAACAGCTGTTCTACAAGTTCACAACACATCCCACCAATATGCAAATTGTAAATCTGCTCTTGTTACATGTTAAATTTATTCCGTTTTTTTATCCATTTTATAAATGTAATCAATCATGTAATTAATTATGTAATCAATCAATTTCCATTGTGCATTAATGTGTGTGTGTGTGTGTGTGTGTGTGTGTGTGTGTGTGTGTGTGTGTGTGTGTGTGTGTGTGTGTGTGTGTGTGTGTGTGTGTGTGTGTGTGTGTGTGTTCATACTGTAACAATGATACAGTAGAACCTACTGTATCATTGTTACAGTATGAACACAGCCATGTTGTTTATACTGTACACAACTTTTCAAAACATATCCATGAAAACAACAATACAGAACAAAAAATAACGGGCATGAAACATAATGAAGAGTAATAATGAGTTACAGCAGGTGGTACAGACCCTCAGGTTGTCTAGAGTGGTGGTAGATGTGGATGTCCTCTGGACTGATCAGGTTACTGATGACTGTGGTCTTGTTGATACCATTAGTCTTGTTGGCTCTGTAGATGGAACTGGTCCTCTTGTCTGCCCAGTAAATGTGATCCTCAAACACAGTAATATACCAGATGATGTCCTGACTCACAACTACACACACACACACACACACACACACACACACACACACACACACACACACACACACACACACACACACACACACACACACACACACACACACACACACACACACACACACACACACACACACACACACACACACACACACACGATCCCTAAATAAAGTTATAAAATGCACAAATTCAGTATTATAAATGCTAGCTATATGTTTGTGATGATGCAGAAGTGTCTCATGTGTGAATGCGAATGTATACAAATGATTTTCGTGACATTTATAGGATCCATGTGTTTCTAATGTTACAGGGTCTGTAGGCTGAGCCCTGAATATGGACTGCATATCACAGCATTGTGCATTTAATTTCTGACATACAGGTATGTTTATTTGGTTGTGTTTTGTTTTGCTGCCTTTCTTTATTATTGTTATTTGTATATTGGAACTACTACATTCATTGTTCATATTTTATTTGATTCCATAATAATATGAAACACACTCTTTTTGATCAATAATGATGCTGGTGATACTACACAAAATGTATTGTGCTAAATGTATCAGTTTATGCTGGTGGAGGGTCTGTAGGCTGAACCTTGTATATGGACTGCATATCACCGCATTGTGCATTTATTTTCTGACGTACAGAACACATCCAGTAAAGAAGCAGCAGCAACGTGTGGTCCTGTCTCCCCTTCTGTCCATCACACAGCTAGATAGAGTACACCCGTTACATGTCCATATCACTACGGCCAAAAACTAGTTACATGTGATATTAAAAATAATTCACCAACACTATGGTGTTTGTTATTTGGATTCATTAACTTTCAATGCATGCCCCCAGTGACCCCCACAAAAAATGACCAAAAGTACTGAATATTTCACCAAAAAAAAGAGCAGTCACCACACATGACTCTGGCATTCAATTAACACGCTTGACACCACTATATTAATGGCATGTATTTCTTGCAACTTAAGTTAAATAAATCTGAGCATACATCAAGTATAGCAAAGTACATAATATGTCTGTGTGCGTATGTGCATGAGTATGTGCATGTATGCGTCCGTGAGTGTGTTTATGTGCATGTCTGCCGGTGTTGTGCACCTGTCTGTCTGTTGGTTCCATCCAGGTTGGCAAACTCAATGTATGTATCAATGGTCCAATAGATGTGATCATTGATGTAGTCTAACGTCAGGCCTCTGGCATTGGAGATCTTCTCCTTCACGATGACTGTCCTGTGGGTGCCGTCCATCCCCATCCTTCCTATGTGGGGATTGGAGCCGCTGTCGGACCAGTACAGGTATCTGTCAGGGAGACACTGTGTCAAGATCACTACAACTATTATCACACAGAGGGCTGTTATTTGTGTGACAATGAATCGTGCACTTTAACATGTAAACAGCTCTATTCACAGGATGGTTGATAAATCCAGTGTTTGGTTCATGATGTCACCACAGTGTTCTTACCCGTAGCGTACATCCACAGCTATGGAGCATCGCCAGTCCAGGTCAGTGTTGAGCAGGACTGTTGGGTACGACCCGTTTAGTTTGGACACACCTATGGTGTGATGCACAATGTCACACCAATAGAGGTTTCCTCCTACCCAATCAACAGCCAGACGCCATGCTGTGATGGTGGCTGTGTTGTGAATGACCTGTTAATGAATCATACATGCACTCTGAATATACTCATGAATTCATTCTTAGATTATACCACCTTCAAAGTTTGGCCGGTATGATAGGTGGTGCATATGTGCCGTGTATGTGCCGCGTGTGTGTGTGTGTGTGTGTGTGTGTGTGTGTGTGTGTGTGTGTGTGTGTGTGTGTGTGTGTGTGTGTGTGTGTGTGTGTGTGTGTGTGTGTGTATGGGAGAGGGGGGGTTGTGTACATGTTTGTGAGGAAACATGAGTGTAAAAAAAGGCTAAACTGAATCCCAGGTCTGGTAAATTCACAGGCATGTGCGTGAACCAAGCACGCTCCTGACAAATTCACACGGCCACACTAACGTTAATGCACTTGCATTATCACACCACGACTTCTGAGTCACGGTGAGGCGTGTTCCTAATTTGAAAGGCCCTTAAAACTTTATATACATACACATTACACACACACACACACACACACACACACACACATACACACAAACACTCAGACATTGAGACATATAAATCTGAGATCGAAATGGTTGTGCAGTCTTTCAAAAGGGACAACTTGATAATAAACGTCAAGAAAACAAAAGAGGAAATATTTGATCCAAGGGCGATAGGAGATCACAGTCCAGTTGTGATCAACGGAGAGTCTGTTGAGCAAGTAACAACTTACAAGTATCTGGGGGTTCATTTTGACCCTCAATTACAATGGGCCGCCCATGTTGAGCATGTGTGCTCACGTATAAGCCAACGCTTGCACTTCTTACGCAGGCTAAGGGTTCATGGAGTAAACAGGGACGTTATGATGATGTTTTATAGGGCATCTATAGAATCAATTGTTCGTTATGCTATCACAACCTGGTTTGGCAACCTGTCTATCAAGCTTAAATCACAACTCCGTAGCCTGATCAACAGAGCGGGTAAGATCATGGGTTCACAACCCCCATCCTCTCTGCAGGAAATTTATGATGATACAGCTAGGAGGCTGGGCCTCAAGATTACTAGGGATCCAAACCATGTCCTGCATAATGAATTCAAACTAATGCCTTCGGGCAGAAGATACAGGTTGCCAACATGCAGGCTTAATAGATTTAAGTTTTCATTTGTTCCTTCAGCGATCAGGCTCCTCAACAGTCAGAGATAATGGACGGTGGTGTGCATATATGTGTATGTATGTTTGTATCTCCTGTGACTTTCTTGTATTCTGTGTAATGTGTAATGTGTATAACGCCGATGTCTCCCTGTGCCCAGAACCAATTTCTCCCCTGGGAGACTAAATAAAGATCTATTCTATTCTACACACACACACACACACACACACACACACACACACACACACACACACACACACACACACACACACACACACACACACACACACACACACACACACACACACACACACACACACATAGTGGTGTCTCGCCTGCCTATGGCCGCCCAACATGCAAGTGCCCCTCTGGAGAGAGACAGGGAGCAGGGCAGAGGCACCGGAGCCTGCTGGGACAGGTGATTGGGGTACATACCTCATTACCTGCTGAATAAACTGTACCACTCACACCTGTGCGCACTAGTTTCAAACTCACGTTGAGTGTGTGTGATTTGTGGGAAGTATGCATCTCTGATATCTTGGCAGGTGGTTAGAAAGTGTAGCTCTGTTTTAACCACATTTTGTGTGCAGTGAGTGCATAGTCGGACTTCTCTTGGGATTGGGGTCTGTTTGTGGCGGCCTTTCTCTATTGCAAGGCTGTGATCGCTGAGTCTGTATCTGGTCAATGTTTTTCTTGGGTCTTTTACTGTACTTAGGTATTCGGCCAATGTATATTCTCTTTTTAGTGATAGGTAGCTGATAGTTTTAAATAATTTCCTGTTATACTTATTGCCAGCAATGATACATATGATAGATCTGCTCCATTCAACGTGTCCCTCGAAACACTGATTACTAGGTTAAAGATTTGTTTGTCCTTTGTCGATATTACTGAGTTTGCAGTGTTCCAAGTTGTTGTGAGAAAACTGAAAATAGTACCGGTAATTTGTTGAATTCAAAGCAAAAAAAAATCTTGAGACTGAAAATGATCTTTTGCAAATAAGCACTGAGCTAATTAAATGACCCCTGTGAAATCCTCAGTACTGAAATCAGTACCCAGTACTGAGAACTGAAATTAGTACCGGTAATTTGTTGAATTCATAGCAAATGGCATGTGTGGGTGATCCTCATTGCACAGTGCATTTGCGCAGGTAACAGACACACATTCCTAGAATTATATAGAGAGATGGCAGGGGCCCTATGAGATAGTTGAGAGACTCATCTGCCATGTGGATCCCACGGCACCCCACCCCCCAAAGGCCAAAATAATTTCAGGTTAGGCCAGGCTATTAATTACCTGACGTCCCGAGACGAGGTCTAGCGATAATCCATGGAGAAATACTTCTGTTGCCTTGAAGTGAACTTCCGTGTTATCTGTTTTTTTGTTAAATAAAACGTCTTTCACGACATTTTCTAGTAGCTATACTGTACTAATCTGAGACCGCCGTGTCTATGTGGCTGCGCTGTGGCATTGTTCAATCCGTCGGATCATAGTTCTGTATTCAGACTACATTTAAAAAACGAGAGAAGAAAAAAAGACTCGCGACTTGACTCGCGAGTCGAGGTCAAAGACTCGTGACTCGGACTCCGCACCCAGAGACTCAGACTCGACTCTGTCTCGGCCCCAATGACTCTCTCTCGACTCGGGACTCCAGCTTTGAGACTCGTGGGTATCTCTGATATAAACTACAGCAGCAATCTCTCTTGACCTTTTAAACGTTTTCAATCCAGCCAACAACACTGTTATGTTGTTGGCTAAGTAATATGTGCTTTACCTTTTTTTTTTTTTTTACATATTATATTAGGTTTATTATACAGCACATGGTACAGGGTAAAATAATAATATTACAGTAGACAATTACTGTATACAACAAGTAAATTGTTACTACCCAGCTGGCTACTCTGATTACTAGTATAAATAGAACAAGTATCCTTCATTCATCTTCATTGGTGTCGTTGTCACACTGACCTGGACGTCACTGCCGTTGATGTACATGACACTGATGGTGCGTCGGCTAGTGTACGGTGGTGTCTCCTCTATCCAGTAGATCTTCTGCTGCTGATAGTCAAAGTCCAGAGACCAGGCATTCTTCAAGTCCTGTCACAGCACAGCAGTTGTGTTAGTATCAGACTGGAATACATTCCAGCATGTCAAAAGCAGTGTGTGTATAATATTGTATAGGATTACATAGGATGTGTTATTATGTCCAATGATTTTCACTAGAGCCCAACCGATGCCATATTTTTGGAACTGATGCCGATATCGATGTTTGGAAAAACCTAGACCGATGTTTTGACCGATGTTTAGTAATAAAAAAATTACTAAACAAAATACATTTCAAAAACTTAAATACTTAAAAATGTTTTTGTTTTTAAAGTTTACAATAAAGAATATGAGAAGTTCAAAAGGTAACACACATCCCTAAAAGGTGCTGAGCCAAAAAAAACTGCAAAAATACAGTAAATGTGGACCGAAAAAAGAGAAGGGGCTCGCAACTCACTTTGAAGTGCTCCAGGCTTTGTTTAGCGACAAGGGTTAAAAGCAGCGACGTTTCGACCTGTGAGAATTTGGGCTGGTTAAAGACCAGGCTGGCTGCGGCCTTTTGGATCAATTGGAGGGGCTTAAGTGAACATGCCGGTAGACCAGTAAGGGGGGAGTTACAGTTGTAGTGGACATGGCAGGGAGATGGCCGGTTCCAGAAAAATCTGGTTCCAAAGTAATTGAAAGGAGTCAGTTGTCTGACTCCTTTGAAAAGAGATAGCCAGGTGTTAGTCTGCATGGTCAGAGCGAGGAGGAGAGGAGACAGAAAAATGTATCCAATAATATTATATTGTGTTTATAACATATATATCCATGTGTGCATTCCATGATTCATAATAACTATAAAGTCAAGGGGAATAATAATTACGCTTAAGCATTACTTAAGTGAAATGAGCCTGTAATCAATTCTTTCATAAGTTCTACTGCAACTTTGCAACTGACACCTAACACCTCATTTGCATATGCAAGGAGGAGGGGGCTGCCATGCTTCTTCCCAGCAGGGGCTAAAGAAAGTTTAGTTTTGTGTCCTGCTCCTAAGGGAGAAGGGTGTCTGTTGTAGTGTCTGTAACTTTGTTAAATGTAATACAACGTTGTGTTTTCACTAAGTCGTGACATTAAGTTCAGTTACTTGAAGTTAATTCAAGTTGTCAACGTGGAAACGGGAAGTTGTCAAAACGTTGTATTTGTATCAGTATCAGTGTTCATTTATCAACAACATCATCAAAACGGCGAAGTGGATCGGTGCCTGTTCAGAGAACAACGTGAATAGGGACAGACCACCAGTAGTTACAATCAAATAACACTCAATAACACCGCAACAGTAGGAGAAAAGTTGGCATCGCTAACCAGAAGGAACTGAGTAAGTGACAAGTGCCAAAATTGTCACTGGATTGAAGAACGCAGACTCGCCGTGATCAGAAAGTGGTATTTCTACGCCACGGAAAGGAAAGACATTTGTCTGGACCCGGTCGGAACCGGGATCTGAAGTAAATGAACTTTTATGCCGGGACCGCTCAGGAGAGGGGTCTGAAGACAGCCACTGAACCGCCCAGGACCGAGACGGTGACCATACAGTGATATTGCTCGGGACATTGTCCGCGTGGTGTCTGTACATGTCTGTACATTGGTTACATCTTCATCACGAAAGAGTACAACCTGATATGACAGCACAGAGGAACAATCGGACAGTGAAAGTTGTGCTGTACTAAAAAGTTCATTTCTCTTCTGTCTCTCTATCTATCCTATTCTGCTATCATTTAATCAGGCTCATTTAGTTTCAATAATCATCTTGCTAAGGATAAAACATCATCCCCTTTATGCTATTTGGTTATACTTGTATGTGACAAGTCATATTATGCTCCGAATGGTATAAATAAATTCCCTTGATTCGAAATAGTACATCTTCTTTTGGTTTTCATTGATTGTGACTGAATGAATCCGTCGACCCTGCTGCGCTGCCAAGTTCTCACTCTTTCAGATTAATATATGGTTATTGTATTCCATCTCTATGATAGATTGGATATTAATTATTCAATTGGTGGTCAATTGTGTCATATTGAAGAAATACACAGCATAATCACTACACAGTAGTCCAGTTTAGATATGAGTGTTGTCTGGATGAGAAGCTGGGCTGACCCTTGGGTGATGAAGGGTCTAATCCGTCCATAATTTAAATATGATATTATAAATACATTATTTCATTCTATCTACATCATAGTCTATTTAGCAAGCTTCCCTGTACATGGAATGATGAGGATTAAATCATTTATCCATTTTTTTCTGTTTTTTTTTTTCTGGGGACCCCCCTCAAAATAATTTCTGAACCCAGGGTTGAGAACCATTTAAAAAAAAAAAACAATAATAGTGATAAAATAATGGGCCCTATTGCATTTGCCTTGGCCACTATATACCTAGAACCGCCACTACCAGCTAAACACGCAAGTTTAACTGCAACAAGTTTGGCACAGCAAGTGCGACGATTCTACATTAGTTTATGCCTGTTGCTTAACAACAATGATTGTATTAAGCTATACTGTCAGAACAGAACATGAACGTTACAGTATATTAGATCATTACATTTCTTCGCCCGTCGGAAGAATGAGACGAGATCATCATCATCACCGTAATTTGCTTTTTTAGGCCAAATACGGGAGTTTGCTTTCAGGTATTAATTCATATTGATTGCTGGATAATATGACTATGAATTTGAGGGTTATGCATGTTTGTTCAGTTTTTGTGGATTATGTATTAATCTTGAATAAAAGTCATTGTTGAACCGGTGAGGCGAACATGTATTTAAGAGCTATACAAACAGGTAGCTTCTCGTGCACATCCAGGTGGGGGAGGTGCTGGTAGGCAAGGTATGAATGCTTTTCGGAATAATGATACTATTGAACTGAGAGCTGCCCAGAAAGAATTGAACTTAAAACTAAAGGAAGCACGCAAACATCACAGTGAGCGAGTCAGAGAATCCCTCTATTCTAAAAACTCTAAAGAACTGTGGGACTCTGTAAAGAAGATGACCAACATGAATTCTGAAAAAAAGGAAATGCAGGTTTCAAATGAACTAGAGAAAGCAAATGAATTAAATCTTTTCTATGCACGTTTTGACTCTGAAGCATATACTTGTATCACAGAATGTAACAACCTGCTGGATGCAGTTATGTGTAACACATCAGATAGAATAGTAATTGAACCTAGTTGTGTGGCTAAGGTCTTTAAAAAGCTCGATATAAAGAAAGCTGGTGGGCCGGATGGCATATCATGCTTTCTTCTCAAAACCTTTGCAGACGAGCTGACACCTGCGTGGTGTCCTTTATTTCAGCTCTCTATTGACGCAGGTAGCATTCCTACAATATGGAAAAGAGGGGTGATAATTCCGGTCCCCAAAATGCCCTGTCCTAAAGTAAACAATGACTTTAGACCAGTGGCCTTAACGTCAGCTATTATGAAGTCACTGGAACGCATAGTGGTGGGGAATCTAAGGAAGGGGGTGCAACATCTCTTAGATCCCTACCAGTTTGCGTACACAGATGGCAGGGGTACAGATGATGCTCTTAACACCGTGTCTCATCTCATCCTCAATCATCTTGAGAGTAGCTCAGCCTATGCTAGACTACTATTCATGGATCTGAGCTCGGCTTTCAACACCTTGCTACCACAGACCCTGTTAAGTAAGTTGATAAACATGAAGGTGAACCCCTATATAATCAGATGGTACTATGCATTCCTGGTGGGTAGACAACAGTTAGTTAAGGTTAACTCAACCCTCTCTGACATTTATGTCATTAGTACGGGTGCACCACAAGGGTGCGTTAGCTCTCCTCTTCTTTTTACCTTATACACCAATGACTGCAGAGTCCGGTACACCAATAATTATATTATAAAATTCTCTGATGATACAGCTATACTTAGTCTCCTGAACAAACACTCAGACATTGAGACATATAAATCTGAGATCGAAATGGTTGTGCAGTCTTTCATAAGGGACAACTTGATAATAAACATCAAGAAAACAAAAGAGGAAATATTTGATCCAAGGGCGATAGGAGATCATAGTCCAGTTGTGATCAACGGAGAGTCTGTTGAGCAAGTAACAACTTACAAGTATCTGGGGGTTCATTTTGACCCTCAATTACAATGGGCCGCCCATGTTGAGCATGTGTGCTCACGTATAAGCCAACGCTTGCACTTCTTACGCAGGCTTAGGGTTCATGGAGTAAACAGGGATGTTATGATGATGTTTTATAGGGCATCTATAGAATCAATTGTTCGTTATGCTATCACAACCTGGTTTGGCAACCTGTCTATCAAGCTTAAATCACAACTCCGTAGCCTGATCAACAGAGCGGGTAAGATCATGGGTTCACAACCCCCATCCTCTCTGCAGGAAATTTATGATGATACAGCTAGGAGGCTGGGCTTCAAGATTACTAGGGATCCAAACCACGTCCTACATAATGAATTCAAACTAATGCCTTCGGGTAGAAGATACAGGTTGCCAACATGCAAGCTTAATAGATTTAAGTTTTCATTTGTTCCTTCAGCGATCAGGCTCCTCAACAGTCAGAGATAATGGACGGTGGTGTGCATATATGTGTATGTGTATGTTTGTATCTCGTGTGACTTTTCTGTATTCTGTGTAAGGTGTAATGTGTATAACGCCAATGTCTCCCTGTGCCCAGAACCAATTTCTCCCCTGGGAGACTAAATAAAGATCTATTCTATTCTATTCTAACCAAGGACAACTTCCACAGTAGGAGGAAGGAACCGCACACTCCAAAGATGCTCAGGACAATTACATATGTTGCTTCATTGTTGTATTGCACGCACAACGCGTTTCGCCGTGTAGGCTTCATCAGGTGCTTTGCATACACAGGTGTGGGTATCACCCTTATTTATAGTGACAACCCATAATTGGAAGACTCCGCCCCAAGGTCACAGGCAGGGGGCAAAGGGGCAGTTGATTGATTGATTGATACTTTTATTAGTCAAGCAATGTAAAAATAGTACAGCAGTACAATTCCACAAAGATACCAAAAGGAAATCACCGAAGAAAGACCTTACGGCCTTGTTTCCATTCGGGTCCCCAACATTATTCATATTTAATAATAACAGTAAAAAGGTTTACATTGTACAATATACAGTTCCTGTATCAAAATAAAAGATATAAAGATGTAAAAAAATGGTGATGCAGTCACCATCAGTCCCTATGATCAGATGATAAGTGGATCTTCAGTCCTTTTTTAAAGGTGACCAGGGAACTACTTGTTTTTAATGAAGCGGGCAATGCATTCCACACTTGTGTGGCGGTGTTTTGAAATGTGAACTTTCCCATATTTGTTTTGAAGGTAGGTGGCACTAGATCATTGTTTTTGCTTCCTCTGGTGTTATGGCTGTGGGAGTTGCTCACCTTTTTGCGGTAGTCTGACAGGTAAGTGGTTACTGAGTGTGGTTCTGCATTAATTATTTTAAATGTTAGTGCCATTTTCAGTTGTTTTACTCTATTTTCCACACTGAGCCACCCAATGCTATCGAAATGGGTTGGAGTGAGGTGGGTCATTGGTCCTAGGCCAAGCAAGAGTCTGATAAGTTTATTTTGTGAGGTTTGGAGCTTATTTTTATGTGATTGTGAGGTGCTGGAGAACCAAGAGGTGGAGGCATAGTCAAATAAGGGTTGAATAAGTGCTCCAGCTAATGTTCTGAGAGCCTTTTTGTTCACAAAGGTGGATGTTCTGCCCAAGAATCTTGTTCTCTGATTAGCCCTCTGGATCGCTCTTGTTGCCATGCCTTCACCTGTCAGTTTGTTGTCCAGAATACAACCTAGATATGTAACTTCTTTTTTGCTAGTGATTATGGTGTCGTCAATTTTGACCTTGAAATCATTTATATGTAATTTATTGAGAGAGTGGTTAGAACCAAAGAGAATGGATTCAGTTTTACCTAAGTGTAAAGAGAGTTTGTTATCTGTAAGCCAAATTTTAATTTTTGAGAGTTCAGAGCTCAGAGCCTCCTCGACCTGTGATTTGTCTTTTCCTGAGATTAGGAGTGCTGAGTCATCAGCAAATAAAAACAGTTTACAGTCACAGGCTGCATCCATGTCGTTTATGTATAAAAGGAAGAGAAGTGGCCCTAGGATGCTTCCTTGAGGAACCCCACAGTTCACTGGGAGGGGGGAGGATATGGTTCCATTTATGTCCACCACTTGTTTTCTACCCTCGAGATAGGATTTTATCCAGCACACAGATGTCCTATCAAATCCTATAGCGCCTAACTTGTCAAGAAGAATCGAGTGATTTACAGTGTCAAAAGCTTTTTGTAGGTCCAACATGACCATACCGCAGTACTTGCCCAAATCTACCTCACGCTTGATGTAGTCAGTCAAGTACAGCAGGCATGTGTCTGTGGAGTGGGAAGTTCGGAATCCAGACTGGAATTCAAACAGGAGTTTGTGTTCAACTAAATAGTTATTAATCTGTTCGAATATTAATCGCTCTATAATCTTGGATGTGGAGTTTAGGATGGAGACAGGGCGGTAGTTGCCTAGTTCCATTTTACTTCCTTTTTTATGCAGGGGGATTACTCTTGCCATCTTGAGTTCAGGGGGAACATGACATTGGTTGATGGATAGATTTGTAAGGTGGGCTATAATTGGAGCAATGGTGACCGCAGCGTCCCTGAGGAATCTATTAGGGATATTGTCATGACCAGTGGCCTTTTTTGGATGTAGGACAATAAGTTTTTTAGATACTTCCTCACTTCTTACGGGTTGGAGGGAGAATGAGTTTCTTTCGACCCCTAGTTTGGCATAGTGGGCATTGATATGATCAATCCCATAAATACCCGAGTGCGGGGGTAGTTGTTTAACCAGATCAGTGGCAATGTTTGTAAAAAAGTTGTTGAAACTATTTGCCACTGTCAATTTATCAGTGATTATGGAGCCATTTGAAATGACTGAGAAGTTTGAGGGTTTGGTTTGGATTGTATTGCTGCAACCTAATTTTTTTAAGGTGTCCCATAGCTTTTCCGGTTGTTTTTTGTTTGATTCAATATTCTCATTTATGAAGTTTCTTTTTGCTTTTGAAATTAGACTTTTTGCTATATTGCGTTGCTTTTTGTATAATGCGTGTGTCTGATCATTTCTGTTTTTATTGTATTCTGAGTATCTTGTGTTTCTTAGTTTGATGGCATCCAATATATCTCCCCTCATCCATGGCTGTGTTCTTGCTCTGACTCTTACCGTTTTTTGCGGGGCAACATTGTCTAGGACTTCCAAAAATGTGTGTTTGAAACTGTTCCATGTTTGTTCGACAGTAGTGCAATCTAACATAGTTGTCCAATCCGATTTATCAAGAGCTTCCGTAAGAGCTTCCCTGGAGTAGTGTTTCATGGATCTGACTTTGACTGTGGTGTGACCTTGAACTGCAAGTTTGTGAATTTTACGAGTACAAAAAATGATATGGTGGTCGCTTAAACTACACTCTATTACTCCACTTCTTCTGATTCTGGCTGGGTCTGATGATAAGATGAGGTCAATGGTGGACTGAGAGGCTGGTCTTGTAATGTGATTTATTAACTGGGTGAGACTATGTAAGTTGCAGAATTTAGCAAAATGTCTGAAAATGGTATTATCTTTACGTTGAATATTGGTATTGCAATCCCCAATAATAATTACCTCTAAGTTTCCTATTAATTTGAGTTCTTGTTCAATTAAATCATAGAAATTGTTTTGGTCAGGTGGTCTGTAAACTCCACCTATAATTATGGGTTTGGATTTGGGAAAAAATATTTTAACCCAGACTGATTCTGTGTTATGACCTGTTTCTGATAGTACCTCATAGTTAATATTAGATCTTATATAAATGCACACCCCTCCCCCCGAACGATCTCGATCTTTCCTAATAATGGAGTACCCATGTATTTCAATTTCAGAATCATGTACAGAGTTGTCCAGCTTTGTCTCAGAAAACGAGAGAATGTCAACTTTCCCATTACCAAACATGTTTCTAATTTCAGATATTTTGGAGGGACATTTTAAGCTATTAATATTCAGATGTGCAATATGAAGCCCTCTAGAGGAGAAGATATTGTCCATTTCATATATTGTGAAAAAACCTGTAGCTCCTGGTGTTTCAGTAGGGGCAGTGAGAGGAGTAGAAATGGGTTGAGAGGGTGAATGAGTCTGGGGGGGGTGATTGATGGACATATTGTGGGTTTGGGAACATCTATGAGATGGTCCGAGCCCAGAGTGGTGGGATGAAGGGCCCGTAGCTGGGGCGGAACTATTGTGCGGTGGGCTGGGACCAGGGGGACATCATTCCGTGACGGACACAACATTGGACTGGATGCGCGCAGCCGAGTCACAGGCAGGGGGCAAAGGGGCAGGTCACAGGTGAATGCAGTAGAGTGAAATAAAACCAAACAATAATTAAAATTCACTATTAACAAGAACATGTATACATCCATGAGGATGTATATATGCATTGTGTGAATCCACACAATACTCAACTCATATACATCCACATTCAACAAGACACTTCAATATTAACATCTCAGATATGTTCAATTCAAGCTCTATAAAAAGGAGATCAAGTCTAAGTTTTCAGTAAGACCATGTGGCTCCATTGAATTTAATGTGAAGATCCAGTAACTTTCTCTCTGCAACAACAGTTTCTTGAAGTCACCACCCCTAGGTGGCAACATGACCTTTTCAATGCCAATGAATTTGAGGGTGGCTGCAGAGCCATGGCCTCTCTCTTTATAATGCCTGGCTATTGCATAGTCCATGTTGCCATGTCTAATGGCTTCCTTGTGTTCCGCTATACGTATTTTTAAATTACGTTTGGTTTGTCCAACATAGATCATACCACAGGGACATTTCAACATATACACCACATGAGTAGTGTTACAATTAATGAAATGTTTGATTTTGAATTCCTGTCCCGTATGCAGATGGTAGAACACTTTTGTGGTTGAAGTGTTAGAACAGTGGGTGCATCTTCCACACGGGTGATTACCACACAACTCATCTATACATAGAGGTGACCAGGGGCAGATTGGCACATATTTTCCCACCGGGACAATTTTGCCTTTGCTAGGCCACCCTGGGGGGGTGGGGGGTGGGGGGGCAGCTGGTTAACCAGATGGACCCTTGCGGGTCCATTTGGTTTCATTTTTACGCTCTCAAGAGTTAAAATATTCATCATGTGAATTAGCCCAACTTAGTCTACACAACTAGAGAATGTAGAAGATTAATGGTCATTTTGATCTGTATGTTCCAGGCGAGCATCTAGCGCATTCTAGTGCATTTTGGAAGTGCCACTAGTGCATTTTGGATCTTGTCCAGCAGGCCACTAGGTGGCGCAGGCCACCGGGAAAACTCCCTGTACTCCAGATGGCCAATCCGCCCCTGGAGGTGACCACAGAATCTCTGATATTTCTTCCCCTGGTAAAGCAAAACCGTGGGGGTGATGATGCAATGTTTTTTAGGTTGAGGTCATACTTGAGGATATCCCAATGTTTTAGAATTATGTTTTTAATGGCTTGAGATGAGGTGTTGTACTCAATATACAAAAGTGACTCTGTTACTTTCAACATCTTTATTCACGGGCTCTAGGAGGGACCCTCTTTGTACTGTTTGAACCTTGCTCTTAGCTCTGTGAATGACTGTCTCTTTGTAACCTCTGTTTTTAAACCGTTCATACATGTCCATTGCTTTTTCCTCAAAATCTGCAGGACTGCTACAGATGCGCTTAAGACGGAGAAACTGACCATATGGGATATTTTCAATCAGACGTTTGGGATGATGACTGTTTGCATGCAACACACTATTTCCATCTGTGGGTTTACGATAAATAGTAGTGTTAAGGGCCCCATTACCACTCACTGATATACGTAAATCCAGGAAATCAATCTGTTCTTTGCTGTACTCAATTGAAAATTTGAGGGTGGGGTGTGTGTTATTAATATAATGTCTAAATTCAAACAATTCAGTCTCATTTCCAACATACACCAGGACAATATCATCAATAAACCTTTTCCAAAAAATGACCTTGTCTAGTAGAGGGGAGGCAGCCTTGTTATGGATAAACTGGGATTCCCAGTAACCCATAAATAAATTTGCATAGTTGGGTGCAAAAGTTGAACCCATGGCTGTTGCCCGAGTCCGGATATAGAACTTGTTATCAAACATAAAGTAATTTGACTTCAGAATGAAGTTTGTCATGTTGAGTAGCAGCTCTGAAGAAATCTCAACTCTAGAGCTAAGATAATGTGACATAGCCGCCAGGCCATCCTCATGTGGTATATTTGTGTATAAACTATGTTACCAAAAATGCATCTTGTGGGATGGATAATGTATTCAGTGATTTAATCACATCCCTGGTATCTGCAACATAAGCAGGTAAGGTTTTAACAATGTCTTTAATGAAGTAGTCCACAAATTGACTTAGTGGTTCTGACAAGGAGTTATTGCCAGAGACAATGGGTCGGCCTGGCGGGTTGGTCAACGTTTTATGTATCTTAGGCAATAGATAAAACACTGGTATGGTGGGGGATTCAACCTTAACAAATTCATATTGCTTCTGAGTGATGTGTTTATCACAGAGTGCAACATCCAGAATGTTGTCTCGATCTTTAAGTAACTGTTCAGTAGGATTGTGTGGAAGCGATTTGTAAAAGGCAGTATTACCTAACTGCCGCATTACTTCGGTCACATAATCATTTATATTCTGTACTACAATAGAACCACCTTTGTCTGCAGGTTTGACAATAATTTTATTGTTCAGCTTTAGCTCATCAAGTGCATTTCTTTCGGCCATAGATAAATTGTGGTGTTTGTGTACATGATCAGATTTACAAAGTTTCTGGATGTCTTGTTCAACCATTTTACTGAACGTAATTAAAGTAGAATTATGAGTGCTAGAAAGAGGGTAGAAGGAGGATGGCTTGTATTTAAGCGCTACTTAGTAAACTATACGCAGTAGCTGAGGACGCCATTTTTTGTTTCTCAACTAGGTATTAAAAACATGCTCACGCACTGGCCAGGGAAGTAGAAGAGTTGCAACATTTAGGGGGTAAAACTGAGCCCTCGAGCTGGTGCAGCCTGAATAGGGACAAGCTGGAGATGGAAATACATTGCTTTCAATAGGCCTGTGGTGGGCCCATGTTGCCCTTTGCTGGACGCTTTGCGTAAATGCATTCATTCATGTAACATTACAGCACCGAATCTAGTTAAACATGACACAGCTTGACGAGCCGGCGATATTGGGACAACAGTGAAAAATTTGCCGATGCCCGATGCGATACATTGCCGTCAAAAATGACCGATAGATCTGTACGACCGATATATCGGTTGCCCTCTAATTTTCACCTGTTTGATCACTGTGGAGCTGGAGCCATTCAAGCTGATCCTCATCAGGTTGTCTCTGTTGGCTAAGATGAGGAAGGGCTCCACCTCTGGAGAAAGTGAGACATTACAGTTGAGTTGGTTTACTGCAATTAAGTATTAAAGGAGAATTCCCCCCCACAAAACACAATGGGAATGAATCTACCTTGATTCCTGGGCCATGATACATAATGTCCATGATTTTTGTCACAGATGCCCCCTTTTCACCATGAGGACCCCCTCCCTTCAATGCATTTTGTTGTCTTTATTCTAATGCAGGTATTTTAGTAGCTCCAGAAAAGCACACACTACAAGATAAGGACCGCTATATAAAAACTCAGCCGGCACCCCTGCGACAAGAGACAACCGGAGTGATTGGAGAAGAGAGTGGCAAAAGGGAGGGGAGGAGAGGAGGAGGAATAGATTACCTCTGGGATTACATGTAAAGTCTGCCCCAGAGTGCCGTAGAATTCAAGCGTGAGTATCTGTATACTATTAAAATATGATGTGTGGAAAAAAAAATTTGGAGTTACAAAAATACCCACATAAGAATAGGTTTTGGTGTGGAATTCTCCTTTAAGTAACTGGATTTAAAATACACTAATAATGTCAAAGCAAGACTATCCTATTCCAAAAGACAAGGCAGCGCACGCGCACGCGCCCACGCCCACACACACACACACACACACACACACACACACACACACACACACACACACACACACACACACACACACACACACACACACACATATTTAGAAACATACAGTACATAAATGTATAATATGAATATACAGGCTAGTGTGTTTATAAAAAACATAATTCATTAATTGGCCTATGAAGCAAATATACAGGTAGTTAAAAACGTTTGCTCTGAAAAAATATTCAGAAACCTGCCACATGTTTCACCATTTTTTAAGAATAGCAGATCTGCAAGCTGGTAGTGTTGCACTCGGTACCCTGTGAGATTGTATATCCTGCTTTTTTTTATATAATATATAAAGTATAACACATGTTTAAAACACTAGGGCTGTAGTGTTTCATGTATGTTTGGAAAAATAAATTCTAACTAACTAGTACAATGTTACTTTACACCAGTGGTAGACGGTAGGGTTTGTTTAGTCAGTCAGTCAGTCAGTCAGTCAGTCAGTCAGTCAGTCAGTCAGTAGACAGAAGGACAGTCATTTGGACTCACAGACGGTCAGACTTACCTGTAGTGTTGTCTGTTGGTTTATCCTGGAGAGCTGAGGAGAGACATGAAAAACTAAATGAACTTCAATGTTAACAGCTGGTCCAAAGTAGTTCATTCTCCTCATTGGACATTGAGAGGAAGGGAATTAGTGTTACACACCGTCATCCCAGAGCCTTAGGGTGTGTTCCGATACCCCAAATCTCGGCCAATCGCTCACTCCCACTCGTTTCCTCGGGGTCATTTCAGCCGTGAACCGGAAATGGTTAACGTTCCAATTCTCATCGAGGAGTGTTAGGGAAATTTTACATTTAGCTATATGTTTTCTCTCTCTGTTAGTACAGTGTGTGTTGTTTCAGGATCAACAAGTGTTTCTTTGTGACATATCAGGTGGTTTATCACTATCTAGTCCAGTTTCTACCGGTTTGTGCCTCTGCTCTACTGGCATGTGAAGGTTCTCAAGGTTAGGGACTGAACCACGCCTCTGGGTCTGCCTTGCCTCTGACTGACATGCAAGCAGCCATATGCAAACCTGTGTTAATATCCCCCTCCCCATTTGGGCTGTCTTTCTCTCTCACAGAAGTTATATTAACTACTGTCTTCTTGATTTTCTTTATGCGTCTTGTAACTGTCGCCCGAGGCAGTTGCAACATTCATCACTTATCGTGCACGATATTTTAATAGATAATCCTGCTTAATAAATACCACCTAAGACCAGACCAATTCTCCTTCAGTTATTTCTCAATGTGTGTAATAGAAGTGCATATTTTCCCTATCAGGAGATGAGTGGATGCGAGTGGAGGAGTCGAGGAGGCTTCTGAGGCCGCATAGAGTGAAGATACATTGAGTGTTCCCTCGATGGAGCATTTCGTCTCCTCTCGGCGGATGTCCGCATCACGTGTACACGTTTTTTTCCTTCTCCAGACGCGCACAGACAACGTTGCTTGAAACCCGATACCCCCCCCCCCCCCCACTAGCACTGCAGCTGACCGCTCGTACGCACGGACACACATTACACTTTTTTATGTTTGTTGAAGACACACATTTTCGCTGAAATAATAGATCTTCAGAATGATAAAGCAGCCTTCATATATAAAGTGAAATGACAACAACAAGGCAATGGCTGTGGCTTTATTGTATCATATGATATGTGAGATAAGGATAATAAATAAAAGCTATATAAATGATATTATATACATTTCATCTTCCACAAAAGCTAATTCCACTATGCATTCCTGAATGCACAGACTGCTATGAATGACGGAAACGAAAATGTATTTATTCATATGTGGAATGAACTGCAAGTCAGAGAGACTACCGTCCTAATTATAGTAGGCTATCATTTACAATGCAGCAGTGCTGTGTTGCGGGACTGTGTAGGGGGGGGCGACGTGAGCTGCGGGCAGGTCGCATTTCCTTCACAATCTAATAATATAAGTGAAACTGTGAAGGATTAAATGCTTTGCATATGTTACCCCAGAAGATAATGACGTGGGCAGCATTGATGAATTGTTTATCTTGCATTTATACAGCCTACTGTACCACAGAAGGCGCAGGGCACAGTATAGCTGTGTGCACAGTATATTGCTCCACCTTTGCTTTGGCAACGTAAACATGTGTTTTCCAATGCCAATAAAGCCCATTGTATTGAATTGAAGTAATGAACGTCATAAGTAATCGCGGATGTGCCGTCGCTTTGAAATGACATCTTGAGTACATTCCGAATCTCAAGTCAAATCCACTTGACCACTCTGTCCTCGCATCTCCTCCTCTCCTCCTCGCTGGGGGCGGAGCTAAGGTGGCGAGTGGAGGACGCGAGGGGAGTGAGCGAGTGTTAAAGATGCGGTATCGGAACGCACCCTTAGAGCCTTCTCTCCCCCAGCGAGGAGGAGAGAAGGAGATGCGAGGACAGAGTGGTCAAGTGCATTTGACCCAAGAGGACAATGGCAAGAGGGTCATAGTTACGTTGCTTCCTGACTCTAGAAGGAGGGGGCGGCATTGACATATTATACAATAGACGGGACACCCTGAGGAAACCTTGAGGCGAAATGGACATAGTGGCCAAAGTTGAGAATGCAGTTTGAGCAGCATGGGGCCAGTAACATGAACGCACATTAGGCTCCGGCCCCTCCAGAGCTCTCCGCTCTGAGCTACGTGCTTGCTCTGAGCTGGAGCGCACGAACGGTCACTCGCATTAAAACCAGGAACTGTTACCTCGACTTTTTCTTATATTCCTTATTAATATGTGTATAGGAAATATATCTAACTCGGCGAATCTCTTAGGTACATCGATATTGTTCTTGTAGGTTTTTTGGTTTGGACATAAGTGTTATGATTATGAAGATAGATTTTGTCATTTTGGTGGCCGGGGAAATCCCATTCACTTCAATAGGCTTCTAACATATGCAAAGCATTTAATCCTTTACAGTTTCACTTATATTATTAGAGTGTGAAGGAAATGCGACCTGCCTGCAGCTCACGCAGCCCCCCCCCCACCCCTACACAGTCTCGCAACACAGCACTGCTGCATTGTAAATGATAGCCTACTATAATTAGGACGGTAGTCTCTCTGACATGTAGTTCAGTCCACATATGAATAAATACATTTTCGTTTCCGTCATTCAAAGCAGTCTGTGCATTCAGGAATGCATAGTGGAATTAGCTTTTGTGGAAGATGAAATGTATATAATATCATTTATATAGCTTTTATTATCCTATTTATTATTATCCACCTCGCCTCTGTTTTCTTTTTGCGACATGGACGATTACAATACGACCAAGCAACCATGGTGATGGAGGAAAATAAATAAATAACTTTCCAAAGATTGCCTTGCTGCCCCCTCACCCCCCTCTCTGTTTCACATAGACACACGCAACCCCATAAGGATAGGCATACGGCATTTGACTGAACATCTGCTGATGTAATAGTATATGCCTCAATCACAGTTATACATCGCCGTGAATGGAATAGGCTACAGGTTTGTAGGCTACTCTGTATCGTAAGATATTTATTTAATCCATGTGTAGTATTATGCAGAAGCGGGGATCGAACCCGGGACTCCCACTCGCCAGTCCAACGCACAACCAGTCGCGCCAATAGGGCTGAGCCCGATTGGCGGGGCTGTTGTGGCTGGCTCATGGCTGGGTGCTACATATGCATTCTTAGAAAGAGCGCAGGAGTACCCCCCCTCTCTCCCCTGTGTGTGTGTGTGTGTGTGTGTGTGTGTGTGTGTGTGTGTGTGTGTGTGTGTGTGTGTGCGTGCGTGCGTGCGTGCGTGCGTGCGTGCGTGCGCGCGCGCATGCAGAGTCATTTTTCAGTCTTTACTCACAACAATCTGCAGGTTCGTCTGACCGGTCCCCACAGTCATCTACTGTGTCACATTTCCATGACAATGGAATGCACTTGTAGTTCTGACAAATAAACTGATGGGGGAGACAGAGGATTAGGTTTACAATCAATAAATAGTTCAGACACACTGTACAACACATAAATACATTATTACCAAACAATAAGCAACTTTTATTTTTAAATGAGAGTCAACACAATTTAAGAGGAATCTGAATGTTCAGTTATTGAGGAGGTCCAAAATATAATTTGTATTTCTGTCAAAGGAGTTACTGCACCCTGTGGAACTATTGCAGAATTCAAACAAGGTATGACATGATCAAAAAGAAAAAGGCTACCAGGTGCTCGATGGAGATATTCGAAATAATGGAGGTTGGAAAAGGTGTTTCTAAGATCCAAGGGACTAAAGTGCAATAGTGAAAAAGCGATCTGAGTGCTCAAAAAGTTTAAGCCTACATGGAGTCTTTCACTATTGCAAGGTATGACATGATTTTTGTTTTGTCCGTGCATGGGTCTGTCCAGTGATCCTCAAACACAGCAATAGCTAGCCCTGATACATGACGGTCGGTATACATCTATACGACCGTCATGGGCGCTAAGCCCCTGTAGAGCGTGCAGATGACTTCATCGGCAGCGTACGTAATCCCAAACGCCCGTATCTGTGAAACAAAGTGCTGCCCCTCCTTGTTCTTGAATAAAAATACTTTGTAGCCGACCAATTCCTGATTTTCCTCCATTTTCCTGTAACTTCCGCAAAAGTAAACTAACGTTAATATTATTTGAAGTTACTTAAATTCTATACCCTATTATAGGGGAGGACATGGGCCAGAGCAAATTGAGCGACTCATTCATAAGGTCTGCCTGCTGAAGAAGAAAAAAACATCTTATATATATCAAAACTTGATTTCCATGAGGAATATTAATATAATACCAACATCAGCAGACAATCTTGGGAGCGGGCCCTAAAAATGGCAATTACTAATCATCAATGGAAACAAATTATGTTAAACACTAAAAAGATATGTTCTAACTACAGACCCCAAGAAGTAGTAAATATGACAGAAATTGCTCTGGTACATGTCTAAAATGTAAGAGGAATGTGGGCACATATGTGCACCTAATGTGGCTCTGCCCCGAAATACAAAAGTTCTGGGTGAAAGTCAAAAATCAAATATCAATTGTAACTTGGCTAAGGATAGAATTGGACCCGTTACAATGCATTCTGGGGTTACAATCAACACTGACTGAACTAAGCAAATATAGGAGAATCCTGAGTATTCTTTGGTACTGTGCACGGTTAACAATATTACAATGTTGGATTGATGATGGTGTACCTTCGATATCTACCTGGCTCCATAATGTCCTACAACTGCTCCCACTAGAACAACTCACATATGTTCTCCGTGGAGACATGGGTGGGTTTTTCGAGGTTTGGGGTCCAGTTGTGGAATATTTGGGTGAGGAACATGCAGAAATATTATCAAGGGGACTAACAAGCTAAGGAACTGTTCTGTGGGAAGAGGTTTTGGGTTTTGTTCTGTTTTTTTTTTTGTGTGTGTGTGTGTGTGTGTGTGTGTGTGTGTGTGCAGTATATAGTCAAGTTTTGTTAAGTTAGTCTGTCTGTCAACGATGTGCGCAGTAAAGGAAAATAAAATGAATGAAAGAAAGGGAATGATACATGTCGAACAATGTGGGAATTCTGCTCTACGCACGCCCTACGTCCATTTTTGGGTGTACATCACGTTGATAAATGAGGGCCTATGTGTGTAAACACTGAGTCAGAAGTAGGGCCAGAATGGATACGATTTAATACATGAATCTTCTTCCTACGATTCTTTTCAAACATGTAACATAATTTCCTGTTGATCTTCTAATAACTTGGCACTGATCTGTTCAATTCCCCATGGTCTTTAATTGCTTAGTAAAATCTAGTTGAATCGAGTTGAATCACCTGGCTGGCAGGGCAGTTGGATATGCACTGCTTGTTGTCAGCTGACGAGTAGTGGTTGGTAGGACAGGAACACTTGTATCCTCCTCCAGGTGAGAGCAGACACAGGAGACTGCAGCCTCCATTGTTGGTCTGACATGGATGACCAGACACTGCAGGGTGGAGAAAACATTTAGGGAATATGAGAAGACATGACTATCTAGGGGGGGCTGGTCATCTACCAACTCACGCCATTAAAAAGGCTACCCACTGCTACTGCTAAATAATTCAAAAATGACAAAAAGTTAGCTTGCCTTTTTTAATGACTTTGGACATGAGGTAGCCTGGCCTAACCCGCAATGATTTTGGCCTTGGGGGGGCGGGGTGCCGTGGGATCCACACGGCAGATCGAGCTGATCTGATTTGATCTCACAAACGTGTCGTCATCCCCAGCCCCTCCCACGCCCCTCCACTGCTGTTATACGTCACATAATTAAGAGCGACGCCCACCCCGGAAGGTTCACTCCCCCTCAAGGCCACTGTGTGTAAAAAGTTAGTCCAGGCTTTCCGTTTTCACGCGACGCAAATGAAAATGAAAGCCTGGGTGTCGAGGCTAGACATGTGGACACCTGTAGTTAAACATGCAGTCTGCGCACCACTATGCACCGATCACTTAACTTGTGCCCGCTCCACTCACGCAATTAACAACCAAGCATACTTTTTTCAATTCATATCTAGCAATGCTTTTTCATCCTTCTACACAGCAGAAATTGAAAATACAGCTGTGTAGTGCCATTCAAACATAGCCTACAGTACTGTATATAGGCATACTTTTATTAAACCCACATATAGAAAGCTCCGGTTGCAGACAGTGTTTTCAAAAGGCAGCCAGTGGAGCACCTTGCATTGATGTTGTCAGAACACAAAGCTGATGCTGACACAACACACCCAGTGGAGTCTCCCTGTAACAGTCATAAGACATAATGAAGAGTAATAATGAGAGTTACAGTAGGTGGTACAGACCCTCAGGTTGTCTAGAGTGGTGGTAGATGCGGATGTTATATGGACGGATCAGGTTGCTGATGACTGTGGTCTTGTTGATACCATTAGTCTTGTCGGCTCTGTAGATGGAATCGCTCTGGTAGTCTGTCCAGTAAATGTGATCCTCAAACACAGCAATAGACCAGATGTTCTCCTGACTCACAACTACAGACACACAGAATGCCGAATAAAAAGTGTTACTGTTGTAAAATGTTGTTGTGTGTGTGTGTGTGTGTGTGTGTGTGTGTGTGTGTGTGTGTGTGTGTGTGTGTGTGTGTGTGTGTGTGTGTGTGTGTGTGTGTGTGTGTGTTGTGCGTGCATGCATGCGTGTGTGCATGGACCTGTGAGCCTGTGTTACGTGGATGCATGCATACCTGTCTGTCTGTTGGTTCCATCCAGGTTGGCAAACTCAATGTATCTATCACTGGTCCAATAGATGTGATCATTGATGTAGTCTAACGTCAGGCCTATGGGAATGGAGATGTTCTCCTTCACGATGACTGTCCTGTCGGTGCCGTCCATCCCCATCCTTCCTATGTGGGGGTTGTTGTTGTTGAGACCACTGTCTGACCAGTACAAGTATCTGTCAGGGAGACACTGTGTCAGGTCACTATTTACGATTACAACTAATCACACATAGTGGGAATACAATATGATGGACAGGACAGATGTTCAACATCAAAAACATAATTAAATTGTTACAGTTATCTGTATGACAATCCTCCACTTAAAAGTGTAAACAGCTCTATTCACAGGATGGTTGATAAATCCAGTGTTTGGTTCATGATGTCACCACAGTGTTCTTACCCGTAGCGTACATCCACAGCTATGAACCATGGCCGGTCCAGGTCAGTGTTGAGCAGGACTGTTGGGTACGACCCGTTTAGTTTGGACACACCTATGGTGTGATGCACAGGGTTACACCAGTAGAGGTTTCCTCCTATCCAATCAACAGCCAGATCCCAAGCTCTGATGGTCGCTGTGTTGTGAATGACCTGTTAATGAACCATACATGAACTCTGAATATAATCACCATGACTTCATTCTTACATTAGACCAACTTGTCAAAGTGGGCTGTATGGGAGGTGTGTGTGTGTGTGTGTGTGTGTGTGTGTGTGTGTGTGTGTGTGTGTGTGTGTGTGTGTGTGTGTGTGTGTGTGTGTGTGTGTGTGTGTGTGTGTGTGTGTGTGTGTGTGTGTGCGTTTTACAAATTACTTGTTTGTGGTTACCATACAACACAATGCTTATATTACAGTAGCTTACAGTACCTTCATTCATCTTCATAGTTGTCGTCACACTGACCTGCACGTCACTGCTGTTGATGTTCATGACACTGATCATGGTGCCGCTCTCTATCCAGTAGATCTTCTGCTGCTGATAGTCAAAGTCCAGAGACCTTGCATCCTTCAAGTCCTGTCACACCACATCAGTTGTGTTAGTATCAGAAGGGAATACACTCCAGCATGTCAAAAGCAGTGTGTTTATAATATTGTATAGGATTACATAGGATGTGTTGTTATTATGTCCAATGGTTTTCACCTGTTTGATCACTGTGGAGCTGGAGCCATTCAAGCTGATCCTCATCAGGTTGTTGAGGTTGGCTAAGATGAGGAAGGGCTCCACCTCTGGAGAAAGTCAGACATTACACTTGACTTGGTTTACTTTTAGAAATAAGAAAGAAAGAAAGAAAGAAAGAAAGAAAGAAAGAAAGAAAGAAAGAAAGAAAGAAAGAAAGAAAGAAAGAAAGAAAGAAAGAAAGAAAGAAAGAAAGAAAGAAAGAAAGAAAGAAAGAAAGAAAAGGACAGACAGACAGACAGACAGACAGACAGACAGACAGACAGACAGACAGACAGACAGACAGACAGACAGACAGAAGCAAGCAGGCAGGCTTACCTGGGTTATCATGTGATGGTGGTGTAGCCTGGAGAGCTGAGGAAACAGTATAAATATAAGTTCTTACATATCAGTAGCTTTGAGAGTGTTCTAGAAACATGGAGCCAATGAAGTCAATTTGGTTAGGCTACATGTGCACCACTCCAAAATGTTTGGGAGCTGCTGCTGTAGAGACCGAGTTCCAGCCATGAGTATCATAGCAAAACAAAACAAGCATTTTCCGGGGGGTTCATGATGACAATATGAAGGTTTGCAACACACGCACGCACATGCACACACAGTCTTTTTAACAGACCACGGATGCAGCATTTACTATGGTGGAAGCATGCCAGCATTGATGGATTGACCGATGGGTGTTCTTATTAACAGCTTGGAGTTTTACAGTAGCCTACAGCAGTGGTTTTCAACCTTTTTGACTCCAGGGACCACCATTTATTCAGCATTTGAGCCACGGACCACCATTGGATGACATTTTAGCCCCAGAGACCTAGAACTAAAGAATTCTTTTGTTTTTTTCCACAATTCCAGGCTGTATTTTGCCAACAAAACAGTCTAAACTTCTTAATCAAGTGGTGCTAATTCAGATGATAAATATTTTAACTCTTGAGAGTGTGAAAATGAAACCAAATGGACCCGCAAGGGTCCATTTGGTTTCATTTTTACATTCTCAAGAGTTACATCTGGTTAACCAACTTTCCATCATTTAGCCTGGGGACCACCTGGAACCCTCTCAGGGACCACTGGTGGTCCCCGGACCACCTGTTGAAAACCGCTGGCCTACAGTACATTTCAAGCACAACTCAATACAAGACACTGATAAGAGTGCAGTGCAGGGCCGGATCTAGAAAGCCTCACTTGGGTGGGCATAGAATTTCAGGGTGGGCACCACCATCCGCAAAAAAAACAAAAGGGGTGTCAAATCCCCCCCAAACACCCAAATGCATAGAAAACTATGCTATGTTCACGTACACTCACTGTACTCTCATTCTTTGGCTAACAGTACTGCATGCATACAGTAGCTGTCAAGCAAGAGGAATTCCAAGAGTGAGAATTTACTGTCTTGAGGTAAATGAAGGTGTTTTTTTTTTGTTTATTGGCCATGTTTACATATACAAGTTGTTTAGGTGATTCAGACATCTGGTTAGGATTAGTGAGTAATTAGCTTTTCAACCTCATGAGTCCCGGGATGCAGGGAGGGTCTTTTGAATGAGTCCCTGGGACATTTGATGAGTCATATTTTGTCATTTTTACTAATTGCAGCATTTATGTCTCATGTGTTTATATTCATGTAGAAATACAATTTCAATTTGGGATTGAAATTGGGGTGAAGTAGCACAGGAGGTAGGCAGTGCACATGGCTCTGGCAGCAGAGCAGAATATACTGTGTAAGAAGAAATGATTATTATAAATAAAGCTAGTGAAATAAACTACAATGAAATCACTGATCTAACATTATTATTGGCCAAAGAAATCTATAATAATAAACTGTCACAGAATTGGTAATAAGTTAACCTGTAGGCTCTACAATAGAAGTAGCAGTTTTTTCAACAATTATTAAAAAAAAAAAAAACAGTTGATCTACAAGCCCACATGCATTGCAGCATGACATGTCCCAAAATCCCCGTTATTATTAGGGAGGCTGAAATGTAGGTGAAAGTAGCTCTAGTCCACTCGACACACACACACACACACACACACACACACACACACACACACCCGCGCGCGCACACACACACACACACACACACACACACACAAGCGCTTGCCTGCGGTTATGTAGTTTTCAACGTAGCAACTAGCCTAGCTAACCCTCTCTTTTGTTAATACAAGTATTACAAGATGAAGACAACAAAGGTAAAAGTTAATATTTAGACCGCTGCCCTCTTGTCTGTGACTGTGTGTGCGTGTTTGTGTGTGTGTGTGTGTGTGAGAGAGAGTGTGCTCGTTTTGCTCCTCTTCTCCTCACCAACAACACAACACCATAGATATATCTATGCCATAGATATATCTATGGTGTTGTGTTGTTGGTAAACACCATAGATATATCTATGGTGTTTACCAACAACACAACACCATAGATATATCTATGGTGTTGTGTTGTTGGTAAACACCATAGATATATCTATGGTGTTTACCAACAACACAACACCATAGATATATCTATGGCATAGATATATATCTATGGCATAGATATATCTATGGTGTTGTGTTGTTGGTGAGGAGAAGAGGAGCAAATGAGTGCCGCGTTAATGTCCGCGTGATGCGTTTTCATGAATAAAGACCAGGATCCAGGACGAAGCTTAACCCTTGAAGTGCATCGATCACTGTGACCACTGGCTTGTCTATTCTACAGCGCAGCGCTGCCATGGACTGGTACCTAGCCCCGCCCCCTACACACAAACACACGCGCACACACACAACTCATTCACCCCGGTACAGGCCATGGGAATTTTCTTTTGTTTTATTTTCTTTTGGTGTTGATCAATAATCAACTAGCCCATTAACTGCCTGTTTGGAAACAATTGACTGTGGTACTGTGGACGAACTGTGGGGAGATAAACACATTCATTCATTCATTAATTTGAATATATAAGCATCAACCGGAGTTCTCTGTGTCTGTGTGGTTTCTAATGATGATTCTGGCTATTTATTCTGGTTTATTGTGTATTCCTATATTGCTCTAATTGAGGTCTGTTTTGGATATCCAATCCCTGGTTATGGTTTATGGGTCTATTCATGTATGTATGTGTATCCTATAATCCGTTGTAAGGTTTGAATCTGAAATAATAAGCGGTTGCGTCTAACTAACTAACTAAGTTGGGCATAATTGTGTTAGATAGTGCAGAGGTGGGCAATTATTTTTCCCAAAGGGCCAAATGAAGTGCATAAAATATTGTTGAGGGTCAAGACTAAAGGCTGGACTAAAGTCTGCGTAGTATTCATTTAATTTTCAAAATAAAACTAAGCATAAGACCCAACAATTTGACACCAGGGTCCACTATTTATTCAGCGTTCAAGCCAAGGGGATCACCATTTGATGACATTTTAGCCTCCACAGACCCCAAAACTAAAGATTTCTTTTGCTTTTGTCCACAATTCCAGGCTGGATTTGGGAAACAAAACAGTCAAACATACAGATCAAAATGACCATTAATCTTCCACATTCTCACATGATGAATATTTTAACTCTTGAGAAAGAGTTACATCTGTTTAACCAACTTTCCATATGTAACTGGAACTCTCTCAAGGACCATTGGTGGTCCCCGGAACACTGGTTGAAAACCACAGTACCCTCTCACGGGCCGGTCAGAGTCAGCCAAAGGGCCGCATTTGGCCCCCGGGCCGCATAATGCCCTGGTATGCCTTAGTGTCTAACTGGCACCCCAAACTCAAACCGTTGTGTGTGCGGCACTGGTGCAGGGAGTGGACAACAAAGCATTTGTATACGCGTTTACACTAGATTGCATACATTCAAGAGAATTACAATTTTGATCCAGAAGTGTCTTCACAGGATATCAGCCCTGATAACCTCTACATGTCCTTGCCTTCTGCCTTGCATAGTTTCCTCTGGCATGTGTGTGTGTGTGTGTGTGTGTGTGTGTGTGTGTGTGTGTGTGTGTGTGTGTGTGTGTGTGTGAGTGTGTGAGTGTGTGAGTGTGTGAGTGTGTGAGTGTGTGAGTGTGTGTGTGATGCACAATCACTGTAAAGTAGGGTTTAATGCCGTGATCCCGGATTCCCGGGAAGCCCGGGTACAACGGACTTACTTTTCCTCCCGGGAATGCCTTTGGGACCCGTCTTCCCGGAGGTTATCATTTCTTTCTTAATATTTCCACACAGATCGCATTTTTTCACATATCTATGAGTGGCCAAATACCAAATATAACCCTTGCATAATTACACTGTAGGTAGGGCTACATGAAGGGAGCGTCGCGGTGCCAGCTGTATGCAATATGCATGGTCTAAATGCGTGCGGTCAGGACTCAGGACCGCTGACTGCTCTTGTCGAGACAGCGTGAAAATGCTGGCGTGGGTGGGTTCACGAGGCTATCATCGTCATGCATTTATTTAACCAGATGCGGAGAGCGGATCACACTTAAGCAATATATGAACGTATGAAGAGAACTGCACTAACTGGAGCAGAGCAAAGTCCTACGGACGCGCGGACGCAATGCGCCTGTCCTGTCATTCATTAGGCATGTCTACTCTATAGGCTATCGAATCTGAGAGTTTATTTTCCTCGCGACAGATTGTCTCTGTTCTACAACTTTTTGTTTTTCATTGTGCGCATCATACGGCCACTCGACAATGTTCAACAACTTACAACAGCCTACCATTAGTTTTACCTGCAAAAAACGCCACAGAGCAGCATCTCTCCCCCTCACTCTGAGAGGCAGGCGCATGCAGACCAATAGGCTAATCATTTGTCCACCGATATTAGACAATAATATCCTCTTCAAGTTAAATTATATACTGTGCATTGTAGCATATTCCGTGCATGTCATGTCACTGCAACTAAAACCTGTAGGCCTATAGCCGATAACACGCACAGCTGCAATCAATTTATCATTAAACAACGACACCAAATATTTCTGCGATGCCACCAACCTATTACAACTAGGCTATATGCGTTTTTTGCGTACTACATTATTAATATTTGTATTTGATAATGCTCGTATTTTGGTCAAATGAAACATTTAAAACAATAAAATATGACTATTCTATGAATATTAACTATCTAAGCATTTTAGGGGGACTTTTTTCTATCCTTTTTTTTTTACGGGATTTCCCGGGAGGGCCCGGGAGATCGTCAGCAAAATCCCGGGATGTAAAATGGGCCAAATTCGGGAAAAATATTAAACCCTACTGTAAAGTGCCCAGGTTAAAAGGTGCTATATAAATGCATCAATTACCATTCACACAGTCACACACACACACACACACACACACACACACACACACACACACACACACACACACACACACACACACACACACACACACACACACACACACACACACACACACACACACACACACACACACACAAGCCAAATTTGAGACAGAATTTCGTTTGCGGGTGAGGTCCACCAGAAGACCCCCGTAGCCTTCGGGGGACTCGCCTGGTTGTCCAACGGTCCGTCCCATGGACCCTGCTGCATAATTCTTAATCTAACTACTACCATGCCTGGTCAGAGACCCACATGGTAGTGGTCGTGGTGCCAATATATAATCAATGGATCAACAGAATAACTGATTCAGTGCATTATAAGTAGCCTATTGTCTATGCATCGCACTGTGCATGCAGGTTGGTCCAGACTGTGCTGTGCTCACAAGCTTCATATTTACATTGTATATTTGTTAAGACTGCATCAAATGATTATTTACATAATCGATTCATCTGCCGAATTTCTTAAGCAATTAATCGATTAATCGGATTACAACACTTATTTAACTATTGCCTTAAAATAGATATTTTAGACAAAAATACATTTGATTAGCTGCTGATTAGGTTACTATTCAAACAAACACATTTTTAAACAAATTAAAGCATATTGTAAATCCTAAAGACCTAAAGTAAATCCTTTAGGCTTATTCTGACTGCATACATTTGACTAAAGAATAGCTGCACTATTAGACTAATAGCTTAGTCTAAAAGGAACAGCACTCTACTGACCTCAAATAGGTTATTTACAAATAAATATTCACGTCTTATGTTTCGATCTTGATAATATAAATAGTCTGTCATATTTTGTTTTGCCGTTGCTACTGTGCAACTATAATCACATTGTAAGGGAAGAGAGATGGATCACTGCTCTTTAGTTTATTAACACGGAAAAAAAATATATGGTTGAGTCTAAAACACATGATAACCCCAGTGATTAGTTAAAAATCTGATCAATTAATCGATTAATCATTGCAGCCCAAATAGGATAGCAAAAAAATAAAATAAACACATGACATGGACCATTGGGTGTCCAGGAGAGCGACCTCTTCTTCGGGCACAAGCGACACCAGGCCTCGAAGTTGGCAGAGAATTCAGTATTCAGTAGGCCTTTTTCTTTTTCGTTATAAATACTTAATTCAGTTTAGAATAGAACCACAACAATGGAAAGCTGGTGTTATTTAACTGACTATAATTAAAATGGCTGGAAAATACATCATGGTTCTCTCCTAGCCGTACTCAGGTTATGGTTTTCATGGCAGTGTCATTTCACATCCACATCAGCCAACAAGTGTCATTCAAGCAGAGTGATTACCTGAGCTCCAGAGCAGGAGGAACACTATCACTGTCTTATCCATGTCTGGATTCTCTCACACTGGACTCTCAACTGGAACTTCACCGTTCTGCAGCGACTGCTTCTGGTTGGGATTCTGCTCAACACTCTCTGTCGTCTGTGTGTTTTATCAGTGACATGTCAGCTCCTCATACAGTATCTCTTCAACATCATCATCACGTGTTTAAATTCATGGCTTTCTCGTTTACAAGTAGCTAAACTTCCTCCCCATTATGTCAGATACAAGCCACAAAAAATACTATGGATTTTATATGTTTTTTGTATGTTATACAGTATATATTTTCATAAATTACAAAACGATATAGGTTTCACTTTACAAAGATAATAATGTGGATCTTATATTAACTTTATTCTCTTATTATATGCAATACGGTATACGGATTGTATGCAAGGTGCCACTTCCAACATATATAACATTTTCCATCTGGGTCCCAAATAGTGCAAAAAGGCTGCAAAGATGGGACCCAATGCCATGTTTGGCACTCTGCATTAAGTGTTTTTTAACCTGTTTTTTGAGAGAATTCCAGGTGGGCCTCAGGCTAAATGATGGAAAGTTGGTTAACCAGATGTAACTCTTTGAGAGTTGAGGACCCTTGTGGGTCCATTTGGTTTCATTTTACACTCTCAAGAGTTAAAATATTCATCATGTGAATTAGCCCAAATCTACACAACTAGAGAAAGAAGAAGATTAATGGTCATTTTGATCTGTATGCTAGACTGTTTTGTTTCCCAAACCCATGCTGGAATTGTGGACAAAATCAAAAGAAATCTTTTAGAAATCTGAATAAATGGTGAGCCCTGGTATCACAAAGGTTGAAAAACATTGGTTTAGACTCAAATACATAGCCTGGTTAATAAATAATAATAATAATAATAATAATAAAACGCCACGATTTGACTGTGAGTCTGACTTACTAGCCAGGCTAGGTCAAATCAGCTGATCAAATCATCTCTGAGCATGAGTTTGAACTACTTGCGAGTGCATCCTGCTGAAAGCATGCTATGCATTACAGCCAATGAGACTAGCACATAAACTGCTGCTGCTTCTCACAGACATTGCCGTAGGGAGGGCAACGCACACAACGCGCAGTGGGTAGGGCACCACGTCAGCAGGGGCGAAATCCAAAAGCGCCCTCGCCCGCGGGCGCCCGGTTTCAAAAGCGGACGCCCGGTTTCACAAAAACGGGCGCCCGGTTTCACAAAAACGGGCGCCCGTTTTCAAAAGCGGGCGCCCGTTTTCACAAACGGGCGCCCTTTTCAAAAGGTTATGGTTAGGGTTAGGTTAGGTTTAGGCATAGGTTTACTGAGGTTAAGTTTAGGGTTAGAGTTAGGTTTAGGCATAGCCTAGTTTGTGAAAACGGGCGCCCGCTTTTGAAAACGGGCGCCCGCTTTTGAAAACGGGTGCCCGTTTTTGTGAAACCGGGCGCCCGTTTTTGTGAAACCGGGCGCCCGCTTTTGAAACCGGGCGCCCGCGGGCGAGGGCGCTTTTGGATTTCGCTGGCTCTCCACCACGTGACCGGCAGGGCACCATTTAAAAAAATATATATACTGTATATTAATAGGACTAAATATGGATTTTCTATAAATATGCATTTTGCCAAGAAAACGGTTGAATCTGCTTTGTGCCCCTCTCCAGAGACATGCTGCCCCCCCTGTTTGTCACGCAGTCCCTTTCGTCAAATAGATTTGGGAAATAGATTTCAAAGCCACGTACGGGCACAGACTGTGCGCATTGGAGATGTCCACAGAACCGCCAGTTCAATTCATCTCCTTATTTATGGATTGTCCTATAAACAGCTGTGGACAGTGACACTGCCTGCTGTCGGTCACTTCCTTGTGTTTTGGTAAAGCATATAATATAATTAAATACATTAATTAACTTGTGACAATGCTGCTGCTTTCACGTTTCCACTGAATTCCTGACAGTTACTTTTTTCTTGATTCCGCTTCGTAGAGAAGACCTACCCGGATATTCTATACATCATCTGAGAGAGTGACATTTGCCCGTCACGCTACATTTTGAAATGTAAAAAATGGCCCAGAATTGAACGAGATATGAATGATCAAAAAGACGTCTGTTTTGCCACGAATTTCCCGACTTTTTGCAATTTACTTCATAACGTTTTGCAGACTTGGGATAAATGCTCGCCACATACAGCAAAAAAAACATGGGACATGTTTTTTCAACATAACATGTTGAATGGTAAGAAATGATCGAGAATTGACCAAGCTATAATTGTTTGAAAATACGAGCTAAAAAACGCAGCCAGGCTGCGGGCTTATTCAGGGCCGCTACTAAGGTTTTGGAGGCCCTAAGCATAACTGGTCAGGCCTCCCCACCACCACCTCACCACACCATACTCTGTGTAGGCTGCAAGGGTGCAGCCTACATGAGGATTTCAGTAGGATTTCACAGGGGCTGTGGTTAATTCCAGGCTAGGCTTGGGCCAGGAATTCAGGGAAGGAAAAAATCGCCCTTGCAACTGAGAAACAATGAGTAGTGGTGGGGGATTCGGGGAACTATACATTACAATGGCATTAGGAAGGTTGTTCCAAGGTGCTACACTTCATTAATTCAGCCTTTTGTAATCAAATGGGTCAAAACTGGTTCTGGAGACTGGAGGTGTTGGGTCGTTCTGAAAACAACAGGATGGCTAATGGCCTATCACTGTTCCACTTTTACTTGCAAAGCACATGCTCTGCTTATGTGAAACCGTGGCCCTGTGAAAAATACAACATTTTTGTCTTTTTGTTGGGGGGGGGGGGGGCCTGCTCACAGATACTTGTTGACAAGTCTGCCTGTCTGTATCGCTGATACGATGGATAATCAGATATAATATGACGCCCGTGATCACACACATACACTGTGTTCCAACTTATTATGCAAATCATGTTTTTGTTTGATTTTCCAACATAATTGATGCAAATGATATCAGCATAATTTTCAAGTCATTAGCTGTCAATTTATATTTCAAATGTTATTGAACAAACCTCCTAATGAAAACAGAATTTAAAAAATAAATTAAAAACTTGGAACAGTGCGTTTCGCAGTGTTCCAAATTATTATGCACATCATAGTTTCAAGACATTTTCTTGTTTGTAAAGAACTGAAAATAGTAATTTGTTGAATTCATAGCAATAAGGAGGTCATATGTACTGGGGAAAAAAAGCTATTTCAATCCAAAACATGTTAACAGGTCCAGTTACATGTTAACATGGGACCCCTTGTTTGATAGCAGCTTGCGTCCATAAAACTTTTATTTAAAACTTTGTTTATGGAGAGTTTCTGCTTGAATGTCTTTGCAGGATGTCAGAACAGCCTCCCAGAGTTGCTGTTTGGATGTAAACTGCCTCCCACCATCATACTGCACATTTTTCAAAACAGTCTTGTTCAGTGATGAGTGCCGTGCAACCCTGGATGGTCCAGATGGATGGAGTAGTGGATGGTTGGTGCATGGCCAGTTTGGCCACCATGTCCCAACAAGGCTGCGACGTCAGCAAGGAGGTGACGGAGTCATATTTTGGGCCGGAGTCCTATGGAAAGACCTGGTCGGCCCCTTTAGACCTTTTGCTCGAGGATGCTCCAGACATTCTCAATAGGATTGAGGTCAGGGGGGGTGGGGTGGGGGCCACACCATGATTTTTTTTCCCCCTTTTATGCCCATAGCAGCCAATGAAGCTGAGGTATTCCTTGCAGCATGAGATGGTGCATTGTCGTGCTTGAAGATGATTTTGTTTCAGAAAGCATGATTCTTCCATTTTGTACCGTGGAAGAAAGTGGTCAGTCAGAAACTCATCATACTTTGCAGAAGTCATTTTCACACCTTCAGGGACCCTAAAGGGGCCAACCAGATCTTTCCCTAGGATTCCGGCCCAAAACATGACTCCGCCACCTCCTTGCTGATGTCGCAGCCTTGTTGGACGGCACTCATCAGTGAACAAGACTGTTTGAAAATTGGTCTTCGTGTACAGTATGAGGTTGGGAGGCAGTTTACATCCAAACAGCAACTCTGGGAGGCTGTTCTGACATCCTGCAAAGACATTCAAGCAGAAACTCTTCATAAACTCACAAGTTTTATGGACGCAAGCTGCTATCAAACAAGGGGTCCCATGTTAACATGTAATTGGACCTGTTAACATGTTTTGGATTGAAATAGCTTTTGTTTCCCAGTACATATGACCTCCTTATTGCTATGAATTCAACAAATTACTATTTTCAGTTCTTTAAAAACTAGAAAATGTCTTGAAACTATGATGTGCATAATAATCTGGAACAGTGCGAAACGCACGGTTCCAAGTTTTTAATTTATTTTCTAAATTCTGTTTTCATTAGGAGGTTTGTTCAATAACATTTGAAATATAAATTGACAGCTAATGACTTGAAAATTATGCTGATCATCATTTGCATCAAATATGTTGGAAAATCAAACAAAAACATGATTTGCATAATAAGTTGGAACACAACATACAGATAAAAGCAGAGACAGATAATTATCTTAAGAAACTCAAGATGAAACATCCTGTCTCAGTGCGTCTCGCAGGCTGTGCTATCAAACATTTCTTCCTGTGATGTGAGCCTGTATTCCTGCATGCAGCAGCTGCACAACAGAAATTCCTGTAGTGTGAAATACACGACTATCTGTTCACTCACCCACCCACACTCCCACCCAAACTCCTCTACAGTCTGTAGGAGCAGTAAGAGGTTGCAGGTTTGATTCCCAAGTCAAGTATACCATTAGAATAACTCTGTACAGACACAGACTCATTATGCATCTACAAGCTGATGTATAGAAAACACAGCATTGTGTTCTGCTCAGCGTCTGTTTGTAGATCTTACAGAGAAGCAGGAGTTCTTAGCAAGGCTCAGGATTACCATCAGATTCAAGGGTTCAGGCCTGCAGTTTCTCCTCAGTTTGCACAATGAAGCAAGCCTACTCCCCATTCAGCGCCAGCTCGTTGCAGAAGAAAAGCTACGCCGCTACCAGTGGGCACAAACTAGACTCTTCCAGGGCAAAGTGGCCAAGCTGTGGTCTGCCTATGAGAGCAAAGAGCTGACTGCCTGGCAGCTGCTTAAGCAGACTAGTGCATTGACCGGGCCGGTGCATACATAGTCTCTGTTCTTTTTTAATCATCTTGCGGTGCAAGTTATGTTTGAGCCAATTTTTCCCTGTATTTTTTACAGTAGCCTGCTATGTTTTTATTATTATTTTGAACAGTATGCTATTTTTCTTTTCTTTTTAAAAATATTTTTCTGCTGATTTTTAACAGGCTACTATGTTTCCCATTTTTTGCTTATTTACTACGTCTTGTAACTATAATGTACTTTGATCATAGTACTATTTTGACAAATAAATCATTGTACCGTGACCTTGTTGTTGTTGTTCTGTTTTAAGGTTTAAAGGTATCTGGACTTTTTGGAGTCTCTGAAAGTGACTGGGGAATCACTACACAAGCTGTAACATTTTGAATGTCCAGGGGGGTGTTGGGAGGGGGAGGTGTTAAAAAGATGCCACTTTCAAAAGAGTGTGTGTGTGTGTGTGTGTGTGTGTGTGTGTGTGTGTGTGTGTGTGTGTGTGTGTGTGTGTGTGTGTGTGTGTGTGTGTGTGTGTGTGTGTGTGTGTGTGTGTGTGAGAGAGAGAGGGGGGGGGGGGTCTTACTTAAAGATACATTTAACTGTGGACATGCATCACTTATAGGGGGAAACTATCCTGTTTAAAGGAGAACATTTTCCCTTTTTAACAAGGCTCTAGATTATTAGCTAAAGTTTTTCTCTCTTAATCTTAATTATTTCTCAAAATAATCATCCAAGGGCCCTTCACACATAGGATTTGAAAAACTACCTTTGGTCCATTATATTTGAAAAATGAACTTTGGACACTTACTTAATTTTTCTAATTTGGAGAACTAACTTTGGTCCATTATATTTGAAAAACGAACTTCGGTCAGTTTTATTTAATTTTAGGAACTGCCTGTATGCCCAGTTGGCTTTTTGCCCACTTGGTTAGAAATGTGTGTGCCTACATCTCCAGTGTGCCCACTCGACCAGCATTCAAACCATGTATCTTAGTGGTTTTCAACCTTTTTCATACCAGGGCCCACTATTTATTCAGAATTTGAGACACAGACCACTATTTGATGACATTTTAGCCCCACAGACCCCAAAACTAAATATTTATTTTGTTTTTGTTCACAATAGCAGGCTGGATTTCAGAAACCAAACGGTCAAACATACAGATCAAAATGCCCATTAATCATCTACTTTCTGTAGACTTAGGCTAGCTCACATGGATATTTCAACTCTCGAGAGTGTAAAAATGAAACCAAATGGACCCGCAAGGGTCCATTTGGTTACATCTGTTACATCTGTTACATCATTAGTTACATCTGGTTAACCAACTTCCCATCATTTAGCCTGGGGACCACCTGGAACTCTCTCAAGGACCACTGGTTGAAAACCACTGGATTCATTTGCAGGCCTGATTTGGCCCCCGGGCCTCGAGTTTGACATTATGTGGTCTAAAGTGTTTGTACTCAATAGTGGCCATTGAGATTCCCTTTTTTAGCCCTTTGATTCTGTAACCTATTTTCACCCATGTGTCAATTAGCTACTGTGACTGTGATACTGCAGAAAACAATTTATGGAAAGAGAGAGAGGATTATCTGGAGTAAGAATAAAGGGACTGTGTGCATTCCTGCTGTATATACTGTAGGCTGCTATTATGCTGTATCTTGTCTCCCCCTAGTGACCGCATATGGACACACCACGCTCCATCGCTACTAGAGAGAGAGGGCAGTAGGGCAGTAGGTGCAGGCTGGCTCCTGTGGCAACACAGGCAGGTTATTAAAAGGAACAAAAAGGTTGACTAACCTCCAGTAGTCTCCTCCATTTTAACTGTGATTTCTGGGACGTGTGAGGCGATGTCTTCATCCTGTTCACTTTTCACTGCTGCAGACGTTGGACCATCAGCCTCCTCTGGTCTTTGAAGGATCTCCTTGTGTTCCTCTTTAACGTGTGGAGGCTCTGGTTCCTCCTGGAGCAGACTGGAGATCCTCTCCTGTCCAGGAGAATCCTCCTCTTTACACACAACCATGTGGAGGATGTCTAGAGAGACAGAACAATAACATAAAGAGTCAACAATGGATTCCTAAAACATAAAGACATCCTTAGGGGCTTATTATTAGGGTATTATTGATGCTTATACTTGCCTAATATAATTCCTGTAACCAAAAATGGCATGGGGGCGGCTTCATCGCCCGTGGCGCGAAGCGACACGGACGATGAAGCCGCACCCATACCATTTTCTTCTGCCCCCCCAAATGGGACGGGGAGTAATAAATCGTAACTTCTAGTACATTTTCAACAGGACGTTTGTGCTTAGAAAACACCACCAGATAAAGCAAGCATGTGACGGCAGGTGTTATCGCACAGCGTCCAGTGATTGTTGTGTGTGTGCTCGTGTCATCCACATGCCTGCATTTGATTTTAGAGAGCCTTTTCCCCCCCACACTACACCTACAGTATGTCTGTCGGTACTGAGTGGAACGGTGGAATCGCCACCATAATGCTGACGTTTATCACTCCCTGTATGTAAAGCCCTTTATTCTCTGCTCCATGTAATGAGCTATTACCTACCAGGACCAGTAAGACACCAGTAAGACACATATACGCTCCATATTTGGGCATTAACAATGTGGGTATATTTATAAGTGTCTCTTAATTACACTACCGTTACTAAACAAGCCAATTGGAGTCCACCAAGGGACGGTAAGCAGTTGGTGGATTCAGTATATTTTGCCTTTGCTGCCATTAGCCTATAGTGAAAATAAGACATTGTGGCAGCCCTACAGAACAGGAAACATTAAAGACACAAGACACAAAACATTAAAGTTTAATCCTAATGTCTTCAGGTACCTGTTTAATAGAAACGTCCCTGGCCGAGTCTGGAGAGTTCATCTTCACCCGCAGTCTGGACTCCACACACGGATCTGAAAGCAAGTGAATAAGAACAGACTTTAATAATGGGAAACTCATGTGATGTTATCCCAGCTCTGCAATATGTGAATCATGAGATTATAAGATGTATTGGGGAAGAAATATGGGAATGTGTAATTTAAGTTAGTTAAGGCAGGACTTCCCAACGCTTGTCTTGTCACGTTCTGGCTGATAGTTCATGAAAATGTTCAGAGGAAATATTATTAAATCACAACATAACCTAAATGGCATACTAACAACAATGACAGTAGTTGTTTTTGACAGGCTCAAGGTCCTATATTCACCTATCTATCCTACAAAGGTTTAATTTCCATTAATGGACAATTTTGTCATAGTGTCTTTTATACAATTAAAATAAATAAATAAATTAAATGCCTAATGATGGTGGACAGGTGTCTGAACTGCCCACAGGCCTAATATGAGACACACACTGAGTAGAGGACAAAATGGGACGATTTATTATGATTATTAGTGACTCAGTGAGGACTAGCTCTGGTCCGTAGCTTTACGGCGGGGCAGAATCATAGAACTAGTGGAGCTATGGACCGGAGCTAAGTAAGGACCAATTATATGAAAATAAGTGGTATATGAAATTATGAATGATTCTGAATGAATGATTTTTTTATGAACAGAAATGAGAGTTACAAGTCAAGAACACACTGCTACAGAACTGATAACAGCTTGGAGAATCACAGTACAATTCAAGCACAACTACAGCAAATCTGACAAGCTGATTGGACACATTAGTTAAGAATACACTTGTCTACAATAGTGGCCAACTTGTTCATTTCTTTAGGACATTCAAATACTTACAAAAAAAATACTTCTGTAAAGTCAGAGGCAGCAAATCATGGAGATAAAATCATAGAGGAGGTAAAAAGGGAAAAGAGAAATGTAAAAAGAGGAGAGGGGGTGGGTCGTGGGTGGGAGGGGATTATATACATTTTTTGTTTTACAGGGTGGATGTGTGCACGAGGATGGATTCACCAGTTCAAGAGAGTCCTGCAGTCATGCTTTCACTTGCATGATAGTACAAACGTACAAGTAGTAAAAGTTTTTAACGTTTGTCGGAGATTTTCAAAAATATCTCACAATGCGTAACACCACATTGTGTTGTGAGCTTGATATTTGCTAATCTGGTTCGGTCCGACGGATCTTTATTTTGTTTTACTGAGAATAAGGCTAGAAATACGTTTAGAGTTAGGCATAGTTTTACTGGGGTTACTTTTGGGTACAGGGTTAGGTATATGCATATCTAATAAAGGTATCTACCGTTAAGGCATAGTTTTACTGAGGTTTAAGGTGTAGTATCTGGAGGAACCCACATCATGTCACATTATTAGCATTATATGAATTATAATCCATATAATGCTGTTGTGTTTGTGCACAAGTAATGATTTCCTGTGTGAGAGCATTGAGAGATGCTAAGCCTGATATTGGGTGTTTAACTCAGTGTGTCAACACTCAACAGAGATGCCACTGGGTCAAAAAGGTCACAAGAGACTCCTAAGTACAACATGCACTGGTTAAGGGTTAAGTCAATTATAAAAGCTCTTTAAAGTCATTAAAGATGCACCATTGCCATCAAGTCCAATGCATTTCTGCCTACTCCTACCAGACCCTACTAGTCCCAGCTACAGTCTCTAGAGTCGCCCCGTATAACAGTATGTGAATAGGGTGCTAGGGACACTAGTATTCTGCTCCCTATTAATAAAGGGAAATTCCACCCATTTTCAACATTCTAATATGTCATTAATACACTGTACCTTAGAGGTGCTGGGTGGACATGATAAAAACGTTTCCCCATTCTCTTTCTGTTTCCTAGAAATGGCATCATCAGGATGTATTTCACTATGTTATTAATGGATTTCTTTAGACGCTTCTTCGGGTTCATTTGGTTGCATTTGTACACTCTCAGAAAAAAATGTTGAACATGGGTGGAATCCCCCTTTAAATCCCATTCATTTCATCGACTTCAGGTATGAAAGTGGTACCATAGAGCTCCTCCATGCTCCTCCAGCAGCGCCAGCGTCCGGGGACATAGGAGTGAACAGGAATATCCCAACTCTTCCACTAGGGCTTCACTATTAATCGAAATCGAGGCTTCAGAGTTTGGACAAGAAAATCGAAAATGGAGATTTCCCCTTCACTGGTACATTTACAGTAACTGCGTAACACTGGCTCTCAGCCTATCATACCCTGCCTTCACTCTTCTTAAGGTAGAACTGTGTAACACTGGCTCACAGCCTATCATACCCTGCCTTCACTCTTCTTGTTGCGTAGCGGGGAAAAAGTGTTCTGTTAATTAAGAAAAGAAAAAAATTCTGCTGTTTACTTTAGGAAAAAGTAGTCCAAGACAACAAAAAGAGAAAAGAAATGCCTAGATTTTTGTCACAGCTAAACCCCTTATCCCTTAACTTCTTTGCCTTTTTAAAGCATTTTAAAATGCATTTTTCAATAGTTAAAAGGGACAATCTACAAGCTCACAACCTGTCAATAGATTTGCATGTTGAACTATTCCAAAAGGTCTTTCAAAATAGTAAAAAAAAAAAAAAAAAAAAAAAAAAAAGGATAAGGGATTTGGGATAAGGGGTTTAGCATTTAATGAAAATGGAGCCCTCTGTATCTTATATCAGTTTTGCATGCCATATATAATGCTTATAAATTACAAAATTATATATGTTTTATATATATTTTTCACTTTACAAAAATACTATGGATCTGATATTAACGGTATTCTCTTATATGAGGATCATATAAGACATCAGGTGCCACTTTCAAGAGTTTGCATGAAAATCATTTCACAAGTCATACTTAATAAATAAAGGTTTGGCTGACAGGTGACAGCACAGATACAGTATGTACAGAGATATGTACCACTAACATGACACAGAGACAACCCACGCCATAACCACATGCTCCTTTTAGACAGGAAATGTTTGTATCACCCAGGCAGCAGGCCCGGATCTAACATTTCCCAATTCGGGGGGAGGGCGAGGCAGGTGAAAATGCCCAGGGGGAGGGGGAGGCAGGTGAGATGAATCCGCCCCCATACCATTTTCAGTTAAAAGACTTTTCTTAGTCAAGTAAAGCATCAATAACAACATCAGTTGTTGTTGAAGTTGCAACAGACACGCAGCATGCATAAAGCTAAAGGTCTGACTCAGAGAGTTTTCTGTTTTCAATGAAAACAGAAAACTCAATGACATGAAATGCTGTTGGCTTAGTGGTGCCACAACTGCAGTTAGTTAGTAGCAGTAGTAGTGTTTCAAATTATTTTAAATATAAGCACTTTAATTTGGAATATCTTATTTGCATGCCATCATGTTTGGTGGTGCCACCCTAAATTCAGAATGAGAGCTGGTATAGACCTACCATATAAACACTTCATTCAGAATGAGAGCTGGTACAGACCTGTGCAGTGACGTCACCGCCCCTGTTCCACAAGTGGATTCCCTATTCATTTTTCTCATAGACTTTTCAAAAATAGTTTATATAAAGATGATTACGCCGCAGACAAAGACAACTCGGGTCGTGACGAATCATGATGACACAAACAATCTTTTTGGACAATCAAATAATTTCTAAGATGAAAAACGAAACAAAAAGTCTTGTATCCTGCCGTTTTCTACTTCTTCCTAATTAGATATTGCATGATGATATTGTGTGTGTTGTCATTATTTGTCACAACCCAAGTTGGTTTTGTCCGTGGCACAATCGTGTTTTTATTAAGCATTTTCCAAAAGTCTATGAGGAAAATGAATGAGGATTCCATTGCTGGAAGAGGGGCGGTGACGTCACTGCGCAGGTAGACCTACCTATGAACATGGCTGTAGCTGGTTGCCCACCCATATAGAATATAGAAAATATGTGATATGAACTATAAGTGCCAGGGCTGTAGCTGGTTGCCCACCCATATAGAATGTAGAAAATATGTTATATGAAGTATAAGTGCCAAGGCTGTAGCTGGTTGCCCACCCATATAGAAATAGAAAATATGTTATATGAAGTATAAGTGCCATGGCTGTAGCTGGTTGCCCACCCATATATAATATAGAAAATATGTTATATGAAGTATACAGTAAGTGCCATGGCTGTAGCTGGTTGCCCACCCATATAGAATATAGAAAATATGTTATATGCAAACCCTTGAAAGCGGCACCATTCATATACAGTATAAGAGAATAAAATCAATATAGGATCCGTACTATTTCTTTGTAAAGTGAAACATTATATATATATATATATATATATATATATATATACACATTAAAAAAAGATCTAAGATCCATGAATGAATGAAAGATTTTTTTTTAACAGAAATAAGAGTTACAGTACAAGTCAAGTACACACTGCAACAAAACTGATAACAGCTTGGAGAATTACTGTACAATTCATGTACAACTAAAGAAAATCTGAAAAACTGGTATTTAAGAACCCACTAGTTAAGAATACACTTGTACAATAGTGGCCAACTTGTTCATTTCATTAAGACATTCAAATACATACAACATATTGTACAGCAAATCGTAGAGGTAAAGTCATAGTGGAGGTAAAAAGGGAAACGAGTAGTATTTTCTTTTTTTGTAAAGTGAAACATATATAAAGTTGTAATATATAAGAATAATATAAGACATGCAAAAAAGTTGCTTGTATGAATAATATAATATAAAGTTGTTGTTTTTTTATGTGAGCAGCTGAAGGTAACCTGACTCTGCCAGATGGGGCAGCAGAGAGGAGATTAGGTTAAGCTGAATCATGCACTCACCAAAACCAGTCTTTCTTTAGTCCTGTTTCACCTGGTTCAGGGGTTTTCAACCAGTGGTCCGGGGACCACCAGTGGTCCTTGAGAGGGTTCCAGTTGGTCCCCAGGCTAAATGATGGAAAGTTGGTTAACCAGGTGTAACTCTTTGAGCGTAAACATGAAACCAAATGGACCCTTGCGGGTCCATTTGGTTTCATGTTTACACTCTCAAGAGTTAAAATATTCATCATGTGAATTATCCCAAGTCTACACAACTAGAGAATGTGGAAGATTAATGACCATTTTCATCTGTATGTTTGGCTGTATTGTTTCCCAAAATCCAGCCTGGTAGGCTATTGTGGGAAAAAGCAAAATAAAATCTTTAGTTTTGGGGTCTGTGGGGCTAAAATGTTATCAAATTGTGGTCCTCTGTGGCTCAAATTGTGAATTAATAGTGGGCCCTGTGATGAAAAAGGTTGAAAAGCACTGACCTGGTTTGATGCGCCAGCAGTGCGCCGACGTCCTCTGGTGGAGAAGTAGAAGTTAGAACTGTTGACTGAATGCTTCAACTCTCTGCAGTATTAAAGCAGTGTCCAGAGCCATAGAGTGTAGACAGAGTTGCGACAACTCCGTCCACTTCATGGGGTCAGTCTAAAGGCGGCTCTACTTAGATTTGGACGGAGAATGGGGACAACAAAATGGGAACAAGTCCTGGACCTGAAGTAGGCAGAATGCATTGGACTCAGGCAACAGCCCAGCTTCAATGAGCTTAACATTGTTACTGTACAATAGGCCTACCGTTGACATGTTAAAAACATGGATAATACAGCTCGTATTTGCTCCTTCGTTGAAAACAATTCATTTCGGGCTGCATGCCATGAACAGCGCTCGAATGCTCAGTTTCTGACGCCTCAATGTCGCTACTCTTCTACTAGATGGCTCTGCCAGCGACGTGCTGATGTGCTGCTGCTTTCACTGTCATTAATCTGACATTCTGAAGGTAGTCTTCTTGGCCAGGGTTTTTCAACAGGTGGTCCGGGGACCACCAGTGGTCCCTGAGAGGGTTCCAGGTGACATTCTGAAGGTAGTCTTCTTGGCTGTTGGGTCACAGTTTGAAGCATCAGTTCAGTAACAGTTCAGTTTGGTTTTCCCTCTGAAAGGATTTGAACTGAATCACAGCAACACACAGGTAATGACGTAGCGGTGGAGAGGTGTGCTGCATCAAAACAAATCCGACTTGGTGCAGAAACTGTAGAGGAACTGGAGTCTTTATTATTGCATTGTGTTGGGCAATATTACTTCAGAGAGTAGGCCCAATATCTTTACTTTAGCCCTTAGAAAAAAATACTACTACTAATTTACTTATTACTTGAATGAAAGAATGATATATTACACATTAGAATATTGCTTCCCCCAGTTCCCCTGGCTGCCACCCACAAAGGATGTGTGTAGAATGCTGTGGTGGATTAGGATCTACAAACTACAGTGCATCTCTATTGTTATCTGACTAGAATTGGAGCGGGCCTGCGGCCCGCTCCAACTCTAGCACCACGCCACTCACAAATGGCATTCATATATATTATTTTAGTCTACTACGTCTATGTAACAAATTGTGAGGCTGTAGCATGTAGGAAACAAAAGTGATGGCATGGGGCATAGGAAGACAGAGGGGGCATGGCATAAACAGTTCAGCAAGTAGGCCCTACACAGCTTTGTCCTCTTGGTGGTCCATGAAACAAATTGTGAAGTTGTAGCATGTTGTAATCAATATTTACAGCTTATGGGAGAACACAACAGTTGTCCACAGTTGCCAGGGGACGATGGGCTCCTATATAGTAGATAATAATGTGTGTAGGAAGGGGGTCGTTGTACTTGGGGTGTCCGAGATTAATCTGTGCGTTTTACTGGTGAGCGAGAATGCTTTTTGCTTCCCGGCTCGCTTCCCAACCCGGAGCCGGGTGTGGAATGCATGCGCCCAGTGGGCTGAACATGACCAAATATTGGCAAATATCAGCATCAGGCATGGCCAAATATCAACATGCATGCAAACATGTTTCTCCAGTAGTTTCTAGTGTCGCCATCTGTCAAGGTTGCGCATGACCGTTGCAGCCATTCAGAGTCTCTCTAACACAAACGCTTGTAGCCTAGTGGCCCTCTGACCAAACCCAAGAAAAAATCCAATATTACCAAATAGGCTACTACTAAAATAATTACCACATCAGCATGCCTGGAAGTAATCTAAGTGAGTCCTCTAAATGTAATTTAATTTGATTTCTGTGTTGAATATGGAATGACTTTTGGCTGGGCTGGATGGTTCAGGCCAGATTTTCTTTGCACTGGTCTGTGGACTTTTTTCTCTCAACACTTGAAAGAGGATGCACATGACTGGAACAGCCACACTGAGGCTCTACAACACAAACACTTCTACCATACTTCTCCATTTTGTCCTAATGTTATTCTACCAAATAAAACCAATAGAATGCATAAATACAATCCTGTACAATACAACCAATAGTAGGCTACTACTAATAATTAAGTCAACACAACTGCAAGTAAAGTACCCAGCGAGCTTGTGAATGTCATTTATTCTGCATGATGACTATGGGTTGAGGCTGGCCCGGCTGGTTTAGGATAGATTTTGTTTGGTTTGCCTGGGTTTGAGCTGCCCTGGAGTTTTTTTCTCAACAGTTGCCATAGCAGGACACAGTATAGGCCTATGTAAACACATTTTTCCAGTAGTTTCTAGTGTCTCAATCTCTCCCTCTCTCTGGAAGTTGTGTGCAAAATATAAAATCCAAGTTTGGAATCAAATGAACCCTTATGGGTCTGAGTCTGCAGTGTACAAATGGAACACATGGACCCATTAGTACCCGCAATCTGCAAGCTTCCAGGGGGTCCCCAATGAAATGATACTTTGAAACCAAGTGAACCCTTACACCCTCACTGTAACAACCTTATAACATTAATACCTGATGATCATGTTTTAGGGTAGAAAAAATCATGGCACTCCATCTTTAATTAATGTCGTACAGAATGTAGTTCAGCCTTCAAGCCTGGCCCTCCACAACTATTTAATTCCAGTGGTTTTCAACCTTTTTCATACCAGGGCCCACTATTTATTCAGAATTGGAGCTATGGACCACCATTTCATGCAATTTTAGCCCCACAGACTGCAAAACTAAAAATTTAATTTGCTTTTGTCCACAATTCCAGACTGGATTTCAGAAAGAAATCAGTCAAACATACATATCCAAATGACCATTGATATTCTACATTGTGTAGTTGTGTAAACTTGGGCTAATTCTCATGATGAATACTGTAACTGTTGAGAGTGTAAAGATGAAGCCAAATGGACCCGCGGGTCCATTTGGTTTCATGTTTACGCTCTCAAAGAGTTACATCTGGTTAAACAACTTTCCATCATTTAGCCTGCGGACCACCAGGAATCCTCTCAGGGGGGCACTGGTGGTCCCCCGACCACCGGACGTTGAAAAGCCCTGTTTTGGCTGCTATTAAGTTGTACTGGTCTGCCCTCCTCTGTTCATTGGAGTTGCTGACCACCCAAGAGTTCTCCGGTTAGAGAGATGAGATTGAGTAGATTTAAGATTAAGATGGTTTATTGCAGGTTATCCATGTTTCGAGTTTATGCCATGTAACATATATCCACTTCATGCCATGGTTTCTACAAAATAGATAAAGGAATACATTCAATGTCAAGATATAATACATATATGATTAACAGCATTAAGTTCAACAGATAGTGATATAATGCAGATATGTGGAAAGTATTAGATTGACATAATACCAATCACAGAGTAAGTTATAATTTAGCAGATATACATAACAATAGATGACCATATGACATTATTACAAGTGCAACAGTATAGTCCATGGCAGAATACAACAATTCAAGTCTTACGTTGTCAGGTACGCATGGCTGGGTGGAAAAGTCTATGGAGCTGCAGGTTGTAGTTGTTGCCTGTATGGAGGCATTCAGGCTGGAGACTGAATGAGGGTGGTTGAAAAGGGAGCTGGTTATATAGGGAACACCTGTGACTGTGGTTGGCTGATGAGTGGAGTGAGGGTGGAGTGATGGAAAATACATGAGTGTCTTAAAGGTACAGAGGGAATGGAATGTCCAGAGGCTGCCAGTTAGACAGCATGTGGAGAATTCACAACAAACGTCATATTAGTATTGTCGAGCTAATCAATATATCAACTTATATATGGGCAAACGATGACACGTCAGTGCGGGGACCACCGTCCACTGCTGGGAGACCCTCGTGCTTAAATGGGTATGCATGTAGTTTTTATACTGCCATGCAAGCACACAGCAAAGCTTCCATGCAAATTGCTGCATGGATACATGCAAACACGCCGTTTTCCAAACCACACGCTTACGCCAAAACAAACTTTCACCGCTCGGCAATAAATCCGTGGCACATCGCCGCGCGATGCACGGGAGCAGGAGTATTCCGTAGTCATCGTAGTAAAATAAATCTCGCGTCCTGGACGATTGAAAGTGATGGTTGCTTTCTTATCCAACTCGGAGAAGTAGTAGCAAGCGAGTGGTCAACTTGCAAGCGATCATAACAGCAGAACAGAACAGGCGACAATGAGAGAGGAGAGGGGAGGGGTCGGTGTTACGGCCAGAGGCAGTAGTAGAGCGCAGTTGCGACATTGAGGGGGCAGAAAACAGCGGCCAACTATAGTCCTATGAAAAGGATTTAATCTAAAGAGTGATTTACAGCGGTCGTGCTCCTGTAACACAGATGCTATGAGGACCACTACAAATTAACGATTTAAAGTAAAGCGGTTTTAAGATCATTAAAGCTGGGCTGTTGCCAGAGGTCACAGATATGCCTTCCCCATGCTCCATAAAAGTCTATGTAGAGAAGGCGCCATTAGATCTTTCCATGGAAGTGAACGGAGATGTCGTAGCTCTGTGTTTGATGTCGCGACCCTGTGGGGGGACAGGAGATCTCGGGCCGCCGCGAACTCGGACCGAGCAAAACTTCGGAGATCTCGGCTAGGTGGTGTGGAGAAGTCACATCACTTTTGCTGGACCAGGGAAACAAAGCAGTCAATTCACTAGATCAACATGACAATTAATCTTCTACATTCTGTTGTAGCCTTAAAAAGTGCACAATAATAAGGATAATGATATACAAGGGCCTAAAACAGCTGACACTAGCTCACTAAGTAACTAACTATTCCACAGACATGGGCCGACCTCTCCACTCCCCCGGCCCGACCTCTCCACAGCCGCGGCCCGACCTCTCCACAGCCGCGGCCCGACCTCTCCACAGCCGCGGCCCGACCTCTCCACACGATTCGGGCCGACTTCGCGGCGGGCCGACTTCTCGTGCGACCGGCCTACAGTAGTAGCACACAGCATGCAATGCGGCATGCATGCAAACAAACACAAACATGATTCACTCTAGACACTTTCAACTGTCATTACAGTATACCGTACAGGAAGTCTTTGATAGTTGCTGGCTTGTTCAGCAGAATAATCATCAACGTTGAGAGCAAACCATAGCAAACCCAGTACTTTGACCTTCTTTCGTCCCGTTTCACCTGGTTTGATGCGCCAGCAGTGCGCCGAGGTCCTCTGGTGGAGAAGTAGAAGTAGAACTGTTTGACTGCTTGAACTCTACAATATTAACCAGCGTCCAGCGACGTGCTGCTGCTTTCACTGCCATCACCGTCCTGTCATCAATCTGACATGCTGAAGGTAGTGCTGGCTGCTGGGTTTGACGTTTGTTTGAGGCGTCATGTCAGTAACAGTTTAGTTTGGTTTTCCCTCTGAAAAGATTTGAACTGAATCACAGCCCTCTGGTCTATGGTAGCTGTTCAATGATGACGTAGCGGTGGTGAGCTGTGCTGCATCAAAACAAATCCGACTTGGTGCTGAAACTGTAGTTTTTATTATTGCATTTCACACACACACACACACACACACACACACACACACACACACACACACACACACACACACACACACACACACACACACACACACACACATTAAATTAAAATACTATCCAACCATTTACATTTAATATTCCTCACTTTCATTTCATGCTGATTCCATAATCCTGGGATACTGCTACAATTGAATCCAGGTTTAATGTCTATGTAATCCCAGCCTTTTCTTTTCATCAGACATTAAAGCCATATGTAAAGACGTGGAGTTTTGCATTTACATGAGGTAGAGTAGTTTATGGAGTAGGCCTATCAGCAGAGACATGTCATTCTGATAGACAATGAGGGTCATCTTAACATTCAACCAGAGTTGTCTTACTGTATATTCGAAACAATCAGGCCTGAGGTAACATTCACAATATTACCCTTAAAATGCTGTATAAGCATGACATGTTCCTGGTAACCAATGATAACTTCTTGCTCACACATGTAGGAGATGGACACAATCTTTATTTTTTCACAATGCAGGCTAATAAACATAACATAATTGAAAGTAGTATGGAAACTATGGATGAACGTTAAGTGGTTAACATTCATGTGAAATGTCAATCAACAGTGAATAGTTGTTACAGAAACATCCAGGAACATACAAGAACAATAAACACATTAACATGAACACAAGAGATAAGTAATGTAAGAAATGTAAACAAGAAAAAGGTTACATGCACAAAGAGATCATAAAGCTGCTATCAAACAAGGGGTCCCAATTTAACATGTAACTGGACATGTATTGGATTGAAATAGCTATTTTCCCAAGTACATATGACCTCCTTATTGCTATGAATTCAACAAATTACTATTTTCAGTTCTTTACAAACTAGAAAATGTCTTGAAACTATGATGTGCATAAAAAGCTGGAACAGTGCAAAACACACTGTTCCAAGTTTTTAATTTATTTTCTAAATTCTGTTTTCATTAGGAGGTTTATTCAATAACATTTGAAATATAAATTGACAGCTAATGACTTGAAAATTATGCTGATATCATTTGCATCAATTATGTTGGAAAATCAAACAAAAACATGATTTGCATAATAAGTTGGAACGCAGTGTAGTCTCATTGGTTGGGAGGATGCACAAAGACCCAAGAAATCCACATCCTTGTTCGTGTTCTGTGGCAACGCAGATAGTAGCATAATATGGATGCTTTCAAATTCCACACCTACATCATCATACTGTAATTGTGGCTCTTAATTGGATTAGTAGTACTATTATTATGTGCCCTGTCTCTGTGACCTATACTGTTGTGCTTTCTCAAAACCCTTTAATGATCCAATTCACAGGAGACAACACAGTAAGTGTCCTTCCCCCCTCAGTGCCTTCTTGTACACCCACATCATCATACTGGTGGTATGATTCTGTGTCTTCACTGGCTGCAGCTTCAGCACCTCCTCCTACACCCACATCATCATATTGATGGTATTCTGTGTCTTCACTGGCTGCAGCTTCAGCACCTCCTCGTACACCCACATCATCATATTGATGGTATTCTGTCTCTTCACTGGCTGCAGCTTCAGCACCTCCTTGTTGATCTGTCTCTTCACTCGGTCCGGCTTCAACATCAACATCGGAACGAGCAAATTCATTATAATAAACCATGTCAACACTCTCCCGTCTTACATTATAATAAACAACACCAATGTCCTGTGATCCCACACACCGGCTTCTGGTGACCTGGAGAAACACAGCAGTGCCTGGTTTTAATTAACTGTCTCTCTTAAATTAGAAATGTCTGACTAAACTGCTGACTGAATTTGCGTTACAGTTTAATAAAGAATTAAAATGACCTTCCAGAGATGGTAGAATATCAGGATCAAGAGCAGCAGCACCAATACTGTACTTTTGACAATATTAGATGTCAGATGAGAAGCTGTGAGAGAAATGCGTTAAATATGTTAGAACATCAAACACCATGAAAAAGAACAGCTTAAAGTTTGCTTGACTGAGTTTCAAAGTGTGACTTTGAAAAGATCACATTTCACGTTACCTCTGACAGTGATAGAGATGACGTCGCTCTTAGAGGAGAAGTTGTGAAAGAAAACATGGATGTGATAAACACAGCTGTAACTTCCCTGGTGGGTGTGGTTTGCTGCAGGAAACAGGAATGTGGCAGTCTGATTGACAGCTGTCTGGGTGTGGTTCTGAGTTTTGTTGCAAAAAGAGATGTTGTGTGTTGTATCTAGAGATGTTGTTTGCTGTGTTGTGGCTAGTGGTGTTGTATGTTGTGTTGTGTCCAGAGATGTCTGTTGTGTTAAATACAGTGGTGTTGTATCCAGTGGTGTAATATGTTGTGTTGTATCCAGTGATGTGTTGGACGCAGTGACATTGTGTGTTGTGTTGGATACAGAATGGTTGTCAGCTGGCTGGGTGTAGTTGTGTGTTGTGTTGGATACAGAATGGCTGTCAGCTGGCTGGGTGTAGTTGTGTGTTGTGTTGGATACAGAATGGCTGTCAGCTGGCTGGGTGTAGTTGTATGTTGTGTTGGATACAGAATGGCTGTCAGCTGGCTGGGTGTAGTTGTGTGTTGTGTTGGATACAGAATGGCTGTCAGCTGGCTGGGTGTAGTTGTGTGTTGTGTTGGATACAGAATGGCTGTCAGCTGGCTGGGTGTAGTTGTGTGTTGTGTTGGATACAGAATGGCTGTCAGCTGGCTGGGTGTAGTTGTGTGTTGTGTTGGATACAGAATGGTTGTCAGCTGGCTGGGTGTAGTTGTGTGTTGTGTTGGATACAGAATGGTTGTCAGCTGGCTGGGTGTAGTTGTGTGTTCTGTTGGATACAGAATGGTTGTCAGCTGGCTGGGTGTAGTTGCGTGTTGTGTTGGATCCAGTGAAGGTGAGGAGGAAGAAGCCTCCTGGGTACTGTGACCGGATGGAGCATCTGATGCTGAAGCTGAAACCCTCCATCACCTGCAGCCCCTGCTGCTGGCTTTCAGAAATGGAGTGTACTGAGGTATGCACTGATGTGTATCGTGTTGCATCTAGAGTTGTTGTCTGTTGTGTTGTAGCCAGGGATAGTGTGTCTTGTGTTGGACCCAGAGATGTGTTTTGTGTTGGATCTAGATATGTTGTGTTTTGTGTTGTATCCAGTGAAATGTTTTGTGTTGTATCCAAAGACGTTGTGTCTTGTGTCGTATCCGATGCTGTTGTGTGTTGTGTTGAATAAACTGGTGTTGTGCCTTGTGTTGCACCCAGTGGTGTTGTGTGCTGTGTTGTATCTAAAGATGTTGTGTGTCGTGTTGCATTTAGAGTTGTTGTGTGTTGTGTTGTATCCAGTGTTGTTGTGTGTGGTGTTGTATTAAAAGGTGCTGTGTGTCGTGTTGCATTTAGAGTTGTTGTCTGTTGTGTTGTATCCAGTGGTGTTGTGTGCCGTGTTGTATCCAGTGGTGTTGTGTTGTATCCAGTGATGTTGTGTGTGGTGTTGAATGCAGAGTGATTGACAGCTGGCTGGATGGAGCAGCTGGTGTTGAAGCTGGAAGCCTCCAGCTGCTGGCCTTCAGAAAGGGAGCGTACAAAGGTGATGGTTGGCTTAAACAGCAGATCTGGAAAAAAACAGAGGCGATTGGCTGAAATTAGTAATGCAGTAGATTTACCTGTTTCATTATAGTATATTGTGCTGACAGATAGATGAGATAATGTAAAAGTGTTTTACTAGAACAGATAATCTCCAGTCTGGCAGTGGAATTGCCAGACCGCTTTGTTCCACACTCCCTCAGGGAATACTCAGACCCAACACAGGAGGCTGAAATCCACCACACAGGTCCATGTGTAGAAGCAGAAGTCCTTTCTCTTGATACAGCAGAGCCACAATCCAGCTGTCGACACACTACAGATGATGACTTCAGGTTCCAGTCAGACCGACCATCCACTGGTCTCCACTCTCCCTGGTGTTTCATCTCCAGGATTCCAATACACTTACTGGTTCCCCCCTCCAACCTCACATCGTCAAATTCTGTACAGAGACCAAGAGTAAACAATAAAGATTCATATATTCATGAAATAATAATCAAAAATTCAAAGCCAAAGGCTTACCTCGTCTTTTACCTGAGCAAGTGAGTCGAACAGACTTGTAAGGTAAGCTTGTGTTTCTAGTTGAGTTTGAAGTTCCACAGTCCATGAGACCAGATTCATTGCCTTTACACTGGAACTTTCTGGCCCACACTGAAGCATTGGCCTCCCCATAGAGCGCCCCCTGGAGGACTGAAGGACGCCCACAGCCAAGGTGTCTACAGACCACCTCTGCATCCTGCTGGTCAAAGTCACCTTCATACACTGAGACCCACGACTCATCAGACCTCACCTCCACCCTGCCTGAACACAAAGTCGTCCCATTCACCAACCTCACAGACCCTGGAGAGAGAGAGAGAGATGCAAGATGTATAATGGTATAGTAATGTGCATAATGCCTAATCAGAACATAACAAGTTGCTTAATAATAACAATCCACTAGTGTTATAATTATAAACAAGTAATGGCTCTGAATGGTTCAACTGATCAGGGACAGAGTTTCCTGTGGTTTTGTCAGACATTACTGTAGTTGAAGTAGCAGTTTATTACCTGAACAGTTCACCTCCAGAACGTACAAAGAAGTGGAAGACATCTTTTTTCCAAAGTCACTCAGAGAAGTCTCTGACCGGACACAGTGAGGTGCAATCCTCCATGACGGTTGATGTGTAACACCAGAACTCCTCTCTGTTGAAACAGCAGAGCCACAAGCAAGTTGTCTACACACTACAGATGAGGACTGCAGGTTCCAGTGAGACCAACCATCCACTGGTCTCCACTCTCCCTGGTGTTTCATCTCCAGTATACCAGCACAGGTACTGGTTCCTCCTGTCAACCTGACATCATCTGACTCTGTAGAGAACAAGAGAGTAAATACAACACAATCATTACAATGATGAGTTGTTCTGCAGCTCCCACTACCAAGTACATGACAAGATAGTATTTTATTTTGCACTGACGTGATGGAAATTGCGGGCAAGTTAACATGCACACAAAGTTACTGCAGTCAGCACCGCTCAAGGACAAAAGCTGTTATCTCATTAGAATGATTACCCAAAAGGTGTATTTTTCTTACCTGAGCAGGTTAGTCTAACAGACTTGTCCGATGAGCAGATGTTTTTGGTTGAGTTTGAGACTCTTCAGTCCTGGAGAACAGACTCAGTGCCTTCACACTGGAACTCTTTGGCCCACATTGGAGCCTTGACTTGTCCATAGAGCGCCGCCTTGAGGGATGAAGAAGCTCTGCAGCCGAGTTCCCTACAGACCACCTCTGCATCCTGCTGGTCAAAATCACCTTCACACAGTGAGGCCCACGACTCATTAGACTTCACCTCCACTCTGCCTGAACACAAAGTAGGACCATCCACCAACCTCACAGACTCTGGAGAGAGAGATTACACAATTATGTTAGTGATCTACAAGACAGTGTATGAGTGCATTATGGATGCAAATTGAATCTGATCACAAGGACTGCTGTCATTGTGTTACCTGAACAGTTCACAGTGGGTTTGCCTGTAATCAAACCTTTCTGTGTGACATGATTCTCCATTACGACACAGTGGCTCAGTGAGGACTCAGACCCAACACAGTAAGGTGTAATCCTCCACACAGGATGTTGTGTGAAGCCAGAACTCCTTTCTGTTGACACGGCAGAGCCACAGTTCAACTGTCTGCACACTACAGATGAGGACTTCAGGTTCCAGTGAGACCCACCGTCCACTGATCTCCACTTTCCCTGGTGTTTTATTTCCAGTATACCAGAACAGTGACTGTTTCCTCCGACCAACCTGACTTCATCAACCACTGTAAAGACACAAGTGAGGAAACATTTAAACAGTAATATTACTATCAGTAAAAGAAAACATATTATTCCAGGGTGTAGCTTGTGTTTAACCTGAGCAGTTGAGTGCAACAGTCTTGTCAGGTGAACAGGTATTATTAGTGGAGTTTGAGGTTCCACAGGCCATGAGAGCAGACTCAGTGCCTTCACATTGGAACTCTTTGGCCCACATTGGAGTGTTCACTTTGCCATATAGCGCCCCCTGGACGAGAGAAGGAGCACCGCATCCAAGCTCCTTACAGACCACCTTTGCATCCTGCCGGTCAAAGTCACTTTCACAAACTGAGACCCAAGAATCATTAGACTTCACCTCCACTCTGCCAGAACACACAGTAGGACCATCCACCAACCTCACAGAGTCTGGAGAGAGAGAGAGAGAGAGAGAGAGAGAGAGAGAGAGAGAGAGAGAGAGAGAGAGAGAGAGAGAGGGAGAGAGGGAGATAGAGATAGAGAGATATAGAGATAGAGATAGAGAGAGACCTGAGAAATGCCATATTTTGAAATAGCATATTGATAATAACACAGCATTTACATTGTTAATACACCTATACTGTATATTCTTTTTACCTGAGCAGTTGAGTTTCAGTGTATGAGTGGAATTATAGGACTTCACGGGTCCACACTTCATCAGCGAAGACTCAGAGCCAACACAGGAAGATGGAATCACCCATCCTGGCTGACGTGTAGAACTAGAAGTAAACTCTGTTGAAAGAGCAGATCCACAATCCAACTGTCTACACACTACAGATGATGACATCCTGTTCCAGTCAAACCAAGCCAGCGCCGGTCTCCACTCTCCCTGGTGTTTCATCTCCAGTATACCATTACAGTTACTGGTTCCTCCAGACAACCTGACATCTTCAGACTCTGTAGAGAGAGAGCAATGAGCAGTAAAAACCTATTACATTCATTACAACACCCTGGATAATACAATATAGAACATCAGGCTCAGTTTGGTTCACCTGTTGAGTTGTGAGTTGGTTTAAGTTGGAGAGCTGAGGAGAAACATAAGGAATTAATTAGTTACGCTCTAATGTTAATGTGAAAATGAATGGAGGTATGTAGATGCATTTACAGTGTAATTAGAATTTACAATACATTTTACAATATACAATGTAAGCGCTAAAACTGTAATACATTAGGCATCCTATATAAGTCACTTCAGCAAGTACTATGGGTTGGTATGTAATACAAGTGCTATGGGCTGAGATGGAGTCTGAAGAGGTGTGTTTTCAGACTGCGGCGGAAGATAGGTAGTGAGTTTGTGGTTCTGATTGTAGTTGGAAGTGCATTCCAGAGTTTTGGAGCCAGGAGGGAGAAGAGCTTGGGGCGTGTGGAGCATTGTCCAGGAGGTTTTAGTGGGGGTACTGCCAGCTTCCCAGTGTCGGCTGATTGGAGTGCACAGGAGGGCTTGTAGGGTTTTATGAGGCCACTGAGATATGGTGGAGTCAAAACTTTGGTTGCTTCGAATGCAAGTGTGAGAGTTTTTAGCGTGCAGCGACCGGGAGCCAATGGAGGGAACGGAGAAGCGGAGTGACATGTGAGAATTTTGTCGGGTTAAGGACCAAGCGGGCTGCGGCATTTTGTGTGTTCAGTAGTCATTAGCAGCAGTCAAATAAACAGGTGTGTTCAGTGTTCAGTAGTCATTAGCAGTGGCCCAGGAGCCAGAGCAGCTGCTTTAGAATAGGAAGGTTCCCGGTTCGATCCCAGACTCTCTCTATGTTGTCTAAGTGTTCTTCCTTGAGCAAGGCACTGTACTGCTAACAACTGCTCCAAATGATACTCCATGGTTCACTCTGCTCTCAGTGTGGGGTTAATGGGTGAATGTATAATGCACATTGTTAAGCACGTAAAAGCTATAAAAATGTACCATTTATGTCATAAAATTCAATAACAAAAAGATTTCGGTTTAATTTTGTATATTTTTAATAACATTGCATTATATGCAGATTATAATGCATTCATGCTGTGGTTTTATTATTGTGTGTTTTTCTTAGAATACAATAAATGAATAATTATAATGGTTGTAAACAATGATAATGAATGGTGACTAGTGAGGTAACGTTTCAGTCTCTACTCACGGCAGGCACTGTGTTCGTTCTCACAGTCACATCTCCATGACAATGGAATGCATGTGTCTTTATGACAAACAAACTGAAGAGGGAGACAGAGGTTTAGGTTGAAGACCTAAATGTTACCCAAACAACCCAATGGTACCCAAACATTATACAGGTATATAACATTATATATAACAACATAGACGGATCAAGAAATTATGGGCCCCTGGACTGCCGCCAGCCAAATATAATAATATAATATAATAATAATATAATAATAATAAACACCGAAAATAATTAAGACAAATAAATGCAAAATGTTTAAACACTTGCAGTAATTTACCGTATCATGATGGTTTAAGACTTTTATTGACACAAAAAGGACAGTATGTATACCCTGTTATCAGGGGCCCCTGGGCCCAATGTGCCCGTTGGATAATGCATCCCTGTATAACAATTATATACTGTATAACCAACCACCATCTGAAATTATGTTGTACCAGGGACCCCCCACAAGTACATATGTTAGATAAAAAATAAAATACGTTCGAACTTTTCACCAAATTTTCACAATATTTCCTAGATAGCAGATCAGTGCCATGCTAGGAGCTTGTAGATACTGCTATTTGTTAATAGCTAAAGTATAACAGACACCTGAATGGGATAAAGTCAGACAGTGTAAGTGAAGCTGAGGTGAATCACCTGGCTGGCAGTGCAGTTATTGGACATGCACTGCTTGTTGTCAGCTGACAAGTCAGAGTCGGTGGGACAGGAACAGTTGTATCCTCCTCCAGGTGAGAGCAGACACAGGTGACTGCAGCCTCCATTGTTGATCTGACACGGATGACCAGACACTGCAGGGTGGAGAAAACATGCAACACATGTAAGAAACATAAGAACACACACCTATATATCTATATGTTACAACAGTGCTTTATAAACCTGTTTTAACCAAGACACATGCCAATGTGAGGGAATAAACCCACCCATACCATTTTCTCATGCCCCCCCCCCCCCCCCCCCCCCAATTGGGAAATGATACATCCGCCGCTGATGGCATTATCACATTACGAACACCGCCATCTTGTTTATACATTAAAACACAAATCAATGAATACAACAATACAGAACAAATAAAATGAAACATAATGAAGAGTAATAATGAGTTACAGCAGGTGGTACAGACCCTCAGGTTGTCTAGAGTGGTGGTAGATGTGGATGTCATATGGATAGATCAGGTTACTGATGACTCTGGTCTTGTTGATACCATTAGTCTTGTTGGCTCTGTAGATGGAACTGGTCTCCCATGGGTCTGTCCA
>CM076975.1:43372626-43412626 GCA_039105355.1 Benthosema pterotum | reverse complement strand
TGGTTTACACAATTACGAATTAAGTATATAAAATAAACAAATAACCTCAAAGCAAGACTATCCCATTCCAAATGATGGGACAAATGATGGGTGTGAGTGCATGCGCACACGCACACGCAAACACAAACACAAACACAAACACACACACACACACACACACACACACACACACACACACACACACACACACACACACACACACACACACACACACACACACACACACACACACACACACACACACACACACACACACACTCAGTAGGGTTTGTTTAGTCAGTCAGACAGACAGATGGACAGTCATAGAGACAGACAGATTATCAGACTTACTGGTGTTGTCTGTTGGTTTATCCTGGAGAGCTGAGGAGAAACATGACAAACTAAATGAACTTCAGTGATTCAGTGTAGTCCTTTCTCCTTATTGGACTTTCAAAGTAAAGGACTTAGTGTTAAGCACTGTCATTCTAAAGCCCAAAATACTAAGATTTTCATATATTAACAAAGGGAAAGGAAAACTATTGATGGAACACAGAATGTTCATTTGATATGTGTGTATGGAGCCTGAGGCCTCACCATTCCAACTCACTGCATTACTAACTGTCTCTAACCCTAATGCTGCGTTCACACAGGAAGATGGAACAATGTAAAGACATGTTGGGAGTTGATTTGGAGCAGCTACATGCAAGGTTTCACCTTCACAACATGGACAGGTGATGAAATTAGCACATGTGCTAACACAAATGCATCTTTGGTGCATTTACAGTATATACAGTATATATAACTTTAGGAGGAGCAATTAGGGGTTAAGTGTTTTGCTCAGGTGCACATTGACACCAACTGCGGGAGAGCCTGGGTTCGAACCGGTTGCCATCCGGTGACTCTACCCCTGAGCCACTGCTGCCCCCAATACTGCTGTGCAATGAGCAATGTGATTGTTATGTCCATATCAAATAAGTACAGAAACATAAGGTCATGTCCAGTGTTTCCCCCAGAAAATTGGTTAGTCAAGGTGGTGAGGCTTCGAGTCTGTCCCGGAGGGGGGGGGGTATTTATTTTTTGTTTAATCAATGTATTTATATTGACAAGAATCAATGGCAATATGTATCATTTCACACACACAGGAATCAAGGTGGTGTTCAATATGTTTTGGTGTGGAATTCTCCTTTTGGTGTGGAATGTCCCCAATTAGTGCATGCAGCTGCTGCCCCACTTGCTGCGCAAAAGCTGCTGTGTCTAAACACGACACTGTCTCTCTTCAGAAATGTTTGATGAAGTCATTTAAAAATTTGTGACCCATACACCCAATGAAAATATACTCTTCACAGAGTATTGGCAACTTGGAAATGTAAAAATCATTTCAGCAGCGACTAAACAAGGGACATCTGGGATTTTTCCTTGTCATCGTGCAGGCGCGGCATATGCCTGTTCATGCCTGTCCATGCGCAAACGAGTCTAATGACACTTTTTTTGTATAATTAAAGATTTGTCTGCGAGCCAGATGCAGGCACCAAAAGAGCCGCATATGCCATAGGTTCCCGACCCCTGATTTAGTCCAACCAATGCTGTCCTAGTGCCTGCGCTTGAACGTGCATTACAACTTGCGTTTTTGTTTTTTTTGTTTTGGGGGGGGGGGGGGGGGGGGGTTTGCCCTCGGACGCTTTTTTTTGGAACGTAGTCAAGGCGGGGGCGGGGTTCAGTCAAGGCGGCGGCCCTAGCAAGAAAGCGCTGCGGGAAACACTGATGTTGCTGGCTTCCATTGACAATGAAAGGTAGACTGCATGGTTGAATCTGCCCTGTGTGAACACAGCATAACCCTAAACACCAGCAGAAGCCTGGTAGTCTGGATGTCACTCTGACCCCAGGAATGTGGAACTATCAATCTCACATTGTTGTCATTTAGTCACACACACTTTCACCACTAAGAAACTACAATGATCCTTCCAACTCAACAGGCTGTGGAACACTCCTGGAAAACTCCAGGAAAATGCAAGACAAAATAGCAGATCTACAAACTCACAATGTGTTCCATGATCGCAAGGCATTGTGAACTATTAGACCGGCTTTTTTCAAATGGCCAAAGTGTTTACTGTACTGTGTGTCCCTAACTAATCCTGTAATGAGCTCCAATCGGCTCTCCTCCATGATTTGGAGACATTGGCGTAACTGCCTAAATTGACTTTGTAAACTAATGGACTAATGGACTGTTTTTAGGTCCTCTTTTAATTATTTATTTCCTTTTCTTTTTTTTGTTTTCCTTTTTATCTTGTATCTGTCTTACCTGTGTTTTATGGACCTGAGTCTGCAATAAAGTCTTAAATTTAACTGAATCTACAATGTGACTAGTAACAAATAAATGTAGTCGCATGAAAGTACAATATTTGCTTCAGATACAAATATCCGCAATGTGTGTGTGTGTGTGTGCGTGTGCGTGTGCGTGTGCGTGTGCGTGTGTGTGTGTGTGTGTGTGTGTGTGCGTGTGTGCGTGTGTGTGTACTCACAACAATCTGCAGGTTCGTCTGACCGGTCCCCACAGTCATCTACTGTGTCACATTTCCATGAAAATGGAATGCACTTGTAGTTCTGACATATAAACTGAAGGGGGAGACAGAGGATTCTGTTTAGAATCAATAAATAGTTCAAATAACTAAATTACAACACAAAAATACATTGTTATTAACAAACAATATCCTATTTTTCTTTCGTAAAAGAGATTCAAACAGTCAGGCAGGGAATCCATTTTTGGATTCTGTACAGTATAATATTACAGAATTAACCTTTTTTATGCTGATATATACATATTTAAAGTTTTTCAGAAACCTTAGGTCAGGCCAAAACTTAAACCCATAACTTCTTGCTACGATTTAATGCCACATGTAACATAATTTCCTGATGATCTTCTAATAACTTTGACACTGATCTTATTAAATCTATTCATATCCCCAATCTGTACATGTTTAGTGAAATATAAATGAATAAATCAGTGGAAATGTAGTAATGTAACACAAGTGAAGCTGAGGTGAATCACCTGGCTGGCAGTGCAGTTATTGAACATGCACTGCTTGTTGTCAGCTGACCAGTATTGGTTGGTGGGACAGGAACAGTTGTATCCTCCTCCAGGTGAGAGCAGACACAGGAGACTGCAGCCTCCATTGTTGATCTGACACGGATGACCAGACACTGCAGGGTGGAGAAAACATGTAGGGAATATGAGAACACACAGTTCTAAACATTTCACAGCAGTGCTTTATAAACGTATTGTACTCACACACACTTATGTATGTGCATAGAAAAAAGGAGGGCTCCGCTGCCAACATAGCGTTGCATCTGTGCGTCTGTATTATGTATTATGAATTGCATTTTTTTTTACTTTTAATGTTTAGTACGAGATCTAAAATACATTGTTATTTTATTTATATATTCATTTATTTCTGTATTTATTTATTTGTAATTTCTTTTTTCTCCAAAGTTGAATGTTGCCACTACTGTTTACACAGCTATAAACTACACAGGTTCATCCTGATGTTCTGATCAACTTTATTAAGTTTTTGGGTAGAAATCCGGTAAGAGTAACGTTTGAGCAGAATATAACATCACAGTCAGTGTACTGCAGTCTACTCCAACGTAGACTGCAGTATGCTAGACATACTTTTATTAAACCCACATATAGAAAGCTCAGGTTGCTGACAGTGTTTTCAAAAGGCAGTCAGTGGAGCAAATTGCATTGATGTTGTCAGAACACAAAGCTGATGCTGACACAACACACCCAGTGGAGTCTCCCTGTAACAGTCATAAGACATAATGAAGAGTAATAATGAGTTACAGCAGGTGGTACAGACCCTCAGGTTGTCTAGAGTGGTGGTAGATGTGGATGTCCTGTGGATAGATCAGGTTACTGATGACTGTGGTCTTGTTGATACCATTAGTCTTGTTGGCTCTGTAGATGGATCTGGTCCACCATCGGTCTGTCCAGTAAATGTGATCCTCAAACACAGCAATAGACCAGATGTTGTCCTGACTCACAACTACAGACACAAAGAATGCCAAATAAAAGTCACTGTTGTGAAATGTAAATGCTAGTATTTTCAAATACTGCTTTAACATAAATCAGTGTGTGTGTGTGTGTGTGTGTGTGTGTGTGTGTGTGTGTGTGTGTGTGTGTGTGTGTGTGTGTGTGTGTGTGTGTGTGTGTGTGTGTGTGTGTGTGTGTGTGTGTCTGTGTGTGTGTGTGTGTGTGTAAACCTGTCTGTCTGTTGGTTCCATCCAGGTTGGCAAACTGAATGTATTTATCATCGTTGGTCCAATAGATGTGATCATTGATGTAGTCTAACGTCAGGCCTGTGGGCATGGAGATCTTCTCCTTCACGATGACTGTCCTGTCGGTGCCGTCCATCCCCATCCTTCCTATGTTGTTGAGACCTCTGTCTGACCAGTACAAGTACCTGTCAGGGAGACACTGTGTCAGGTCACTATTCACAACTAATCACACATAGTGGGAATACAATATGACGGGCAGGACGGATGTAAAAAAAAAAACACACAATTAAATTGTTAATCACAGTAGCTTCTATGACAATGAATTATCCACTTAAAAGTGTAAACAGCTGTATTCACAGGATGGTTGATAAATCCAGTGTTTGGTTCATGATGTCACCACAGTGTTCTTACCCGTAGCGTACATCCACAGCTATGAACCATGGCAGGTCCAGGTCAGTGTTGAGCAGGACTGTTGGGTACGACCCGTTTAGTTTGGACACACCTATGGTGTGATGCACAATGTCACACCAATAGAGGTTTCCTCCTATCCAATCAACAGCCATATCCTGTGCTGTGATGGTCGAGGTGTTGTGAATGACCTGTTAATGAATACATGCACTCTGAATATACTCACCAGGAATTCATTTTTACATTAGAGCAACGTGTCAAAGTATGGGCTGTATGGGAGGTGCGTGTGCGCGCGCGTGTGTGCAGGGGCGGATTGGCACATATTTTCCCACTGGGACAATTTTGCCTTTGCCAGGCCACCCTGGGGGGGGGGGGGGGGGGGGGGGGGGGGGGGGCAGCTGGTTAACCAGATGTAACTGTTTAAGAGTTGGGTCCATTTGGTTTCATTTTTACACCCTCAAGAGTTAAAATATTCATCATGTAAATTAGCCCAACTTAGTCTACACAACTGCAGAATGTAGAAGATTAATGGTCATTTTGATCTGTATGTGTGCCACTAGTGCATTTTGGATCTTGTCCAGGCCACTAGGTGGCGCAGGCCACTGGGAAAACTCCCTGTACTCCAGATGGCCAATCCGCCCCTGTGTGTGTGTCTTTTAGAAGGTATTGGAATCAAGAGTAATTTAAATTATTATGTTATATATTATATTATTATTATATTACCCATTTCCCTCTCAACACCACCTGCACAACAACACAATCTGTTTATTCAGCTCCTGAATGCAATTCATTAATTTAACACCAAATGCAATGATATAAAGTAAAAAAAAAAAATCTCATCTGCTGCATATTCCACATTGTAGTTTATATTAAATGATTAAATTTAGATATCTAAATTTAATATCAACCTCCCCCCCCCCCCCCCCACACACACACACACCACATCTGCCCTCCCCAGCAATCTGCCCCCCCCTCCCACCCCCCACCAAGTATCCTTCATTCATCTTCATAGTTGTCGTTGTCACACTGACCTGGACGTCACTGCCGTTGATGTACATGACACTGATCATGGTGCGTAGGTTAGGGTACAGTTGTGTCGTCTCTATCCAGTAGATCTTCTGCTGCTGATAGTCAAAGTCCAGAGACCTTGCATCCTTCAAGTCCTGTCACAGCACAGCAGTTGTGTTAGTATCAGACTGGAATACTTTCCAGCATGTTAAAAGCAGTGTGTGTATAATATTGTATAGGATTACATAGGATGTGTTGTTATTATGTCCAATGGTTTTCACCTGTTTGATCACTGTGGAGCTGGAGCCGTTCAAGCTGATCCTCATCAGGTTTTCTCTGTTGGCTAAAATGAGTAAGGGCTCCACCTCTGGAGAAAGTCAGACATTACACTTTAGGTTTATTTTTAGAAATACACACAAGTAAAATAAACCCCAAAGCAAGACAGACAGACAGACAGACAGACAGACAGACAGACAGACAGACAGACAGACAGACAGACAGACAGACAGACAGACAGACAGACAGACAGACAGACAGACAGTCTTACCTGTGGTATCATGTGATGGTGGTTTAGCCTGAAGAGCTGAGGAGAAAAACATAATCTAAATGAGCTTCAGTGTAACAACAGCTGGTATTGGTTGTGTTTGTGGTTTATCTGTTGACATACACCAGAAAGATGTCCTTTGGAAACAAAAATAAACACATAGCGCTGCTATTCATGCCACAGGATGGAAATGAGTTCTACACTTTATATGAAAGAAAATGAAAATATCTGGCAAGCAATAGTTTGTTGTAAATTAACAGGTTGGCCGAGGCTCACATTTACTACAGAGCACCAACCTGGAAGAACAATGTGACCTGAAAGAGAACAGTGTTAACTATCATAACCATAGAGTAAGAAAATACAGAGACGCAACTCTATGACAGCTCAGCTCAGCTTCCTGAAGCTACAGTCTGACATTGTCCGCTATCTGAGAGAGGCGATTAGAATCTCCCTCAACCAATCACATCATGCCTGCATCTGATGTCAAACCAGACGTTTGTTGTCAATCAAGTGTTAACATTTGTGTGAATAATGAATTCATGGACTGAACAGGAGCAGCTGAACTCATAATAGAAACAGCATCAGTCAGTGATACACATCTCCAATCTTACATGTGTTGCTGATCGATGCACATCAAACAACACTCATTATTGGGCTAAAATCAGCCATCCATGCACTTTTCCAGGTGATCACAAACGTGTGGTCCGGCGTGGACCCCCGGGGGTCCATCACAAGAGGGTTCCAGGGGGTCCCATGTAGCTAAATAACTCACAGATGTTTGACCATGATAAAATGTGGATCATAAAGTGATCAGCATCGATCATAATATCACAGCAGCTACAATGAAGACAGAGAGCCAAGGGATGATGGGATTATCATCTGTATAATCTACTCATCACAGCTCAAAGATACAACCTGTCACACATCTGTATAATCTACTCATCACAGCTCAAAGATACAACCTGTCACACATCTGTATAATCTACTCATCACAGCTCAAAGATACAACCTGTCACACATCTGTATAATCTACTCATCACAGCTCAAAGATACAACCTGTCACACATCTGTATAATCTACTCATCACAGCTCAAAGATACAACCTGTCACACATCTGTATAATCTACTCATCACAGCTCAAAGATACATGTCACACAAGGACTACATTACGGGTCCATTTGGTAAGGGGGGCTCCAGGGAAAATATCCTGTGGCGTCATACCTAGGACAGGCACCGTAAAATGCCCCCCAATCGGTACAATTAAAAAATACTATTTTTAAACTAAAGAACATATTATATGTGAAAGTTTAATTCTAGAGTATAATGTATGTATCTATATGAAGCTTATTAGCCTGGGATCCTTTTAAAGCATGAACCTTAATGTCATGTCACCGTTGTTACAGCTGGACAGACATGGAGACTCCATCTAGTGAATAAACATTCTGTCAGAATCAGTGCTGCAAAGGAATATTCCATATTCAAAAGAATATTTTAATATTAAAATCTCATAATTTAAGGTTCGAATTTAAAATAAATAGTAATAAAAATGCTAGTGCGAGTTCCCACAAGACTCTGGCCCACATAAATTAAAGCATTATACAAAAATAGGCTTTTAGAATAATAATGAATCATTAATTTAATCTCGCAAAACTCAAGAGCATACCTGGGCATTATGCGGCCCGTGGGCCAAATGCGCCCCTTTGGCTGACTCTGACCGGCCCGGGGACCACCAGTGGTCCTTGAGAGAGTTCCAAGTTAAATATGGAAAATTTGTTAACCAGATGTAACTCTTTGAGAGTGTATAAATGAAACCAAATGGACCCTTGCGGGTCCATTTGGTTTCATTTTTACACTCTCAAGAGTTAAAATATTCATCATTTAAATTAGCCCAAAGTCTACACATTCAATCAGAGAATGTAAGAGAATGGTCATTTTTATTATCCTGTTTTGTTTCCCAAATGCAGCCTGGAATTGTGGACAAAAACAAAAGTAATCTTGAAGAAAGTTTGGGGATCTGTGGGGCTAAAATGTTATCAAATGGTGATCCGTGGCTCAAATACTGAATAAATAGTGAGCCCTGGTGTCAAAAGGGTTGGTCTTACTCTTACTTCTATGTTGAAATTAAATTTATATTCTGCAGACTTTAGTTCACCCTTTAGTCTTGGCGCTCCACAATATTTTATGTATCTCATTTGGCCCCTTGGGAAAAATAATTGCCCACCTCTGCTCAAGAGAGCTCATTTCTCAGCACCAACCACCAACACTTCACATATTAGAGCACATGTGAAATACATTTCAGAGCTTAAATCGACAAGTAAATATGAAATAAATGCTTAAATATGTAGCTTGGTGTAATGCTAGAGACCCCAGAAGTTTTCTGCAAGGCGTGGCCAACCAGTCACAAACTAAGAGACACTGTTTTACTCTGTTACTGCAAAGACCCATATACAGTAATATCCCATATAATCCCATATAATATTGCATATAAAATAATATTGCAATAATATTCCAGAGTTTGCATATAAAATAAAATATTTTATATGCAAACTCTGGAAAGTTCCACCTTAAATATAAGAACAGAGTTAATATAAGATCCATACTATTTCTTTGTAAAGTGAAACCTATATAAAACATACCGGTATATCATTTGGTGATTTATAAGAATTATATACGACATTCAAAGAGATATAAGATCAGTTGTAATGTTTGTAAAGTGGAACATACTGTATATCATTTTGCAATTTATTGGAATAATATGACATGCAAAACAGACTTTCTTGTAAAATGGCTCACAAGAAGGATGCCACTTTCAAGAGTTCATATCTAAGTTTTCTCCATATGGGGAGACACATCACACACACACACACACACACACACACACACACACACACACACCTCTTCTCAGCCAGATGTATGATAACGACAGATAAAGATAATGACAGAAATTGGCCTCCTGGCCCTCGCGACCCGACTACTGACAATCGGTTGAAGATGGAAACAAACACACACTCAAACTCTCAGTTCAATCAAGTCCACAACAAAATAGAACATTGTGTGCTCTCTCTCGCACACACACACTGTGGCAAACCAGGGGGAACAGCCACGCCCACCCCACACAGAAGGAGGCTGGGGGAGGTGATAGAGGGAGTATACTACCCTGTACAGGTGCTGCAGCCAATGGGAGCCTGGGCATGTTCTCACATGCAGCCAGTCAGGCCATTAGCAGGAGTTATTAAATAGCAGGCGCCCCAGCTGTGCGGGCCTTTCTGTGAGGAAGCATGGAGGAGTGAGGAAGCAACTCTGTTCTCTCTGTTCCTGAGGAGTAGTATGATGGCTAAATCACGAGTGAGTACAACCTTTAAATCAAACAAATGGAAACCACCCGGATGTGTGTGCGCGTTTTGGCTCACCTGGTCTCTCTCTCTCTCCCCCTCCATCCTAGGCCGACTGAACTCCCACACCACTGGGGAAAGCTGTGCTCTCCCCCCCCCCCCTCAACCAGATCTCTAAGTCACTAGCTCTCTCTCTGCTTTGCCCCTTCCAGGACTGTGCCGTATGAGTGAAGGAGCCATAGCCCCAGACTGAAGAAGTCCTAAGTTGATTTTTGCCCCGATTTACCCTACCCCGTACTAGTTAATAACCGGCAGATATTGACTCTGAGCCTCTTATTTTATTGTGAATATTGCCATTCTCCCCTGGGTTGCCACAACACACACACACACACACACACACACACACACACACACACACACACACACACACACACACACACACACACACACACACACACACACACACACACACACACACACACTAAAAATGAGTGATAAATCATAGCCATAGAGTTTTATAAATCATAATAGTGAATGAATGTCTGTGCCAGACAGAGTGTTATTGATGCTTATCATGTGAAAATCCCTTAAGAGCTGCATGAAAGCAGACAAAATGGTAAATGGTTCATTTATCCAAGGTGCTTTACATAGCTTGTGCATCACATCCACCAAATTCCCACACACACTCATACAGTGATGGCAGTGGAAACCATGCAAGGTACCTACTAGCACATCAGGAGCAATTAGGGGTTCAGTGTCTTGCTCAAGGACACTTCAACACTAACTCTGGAGGAGTCCGGGGTCAAACCGACAACCTTGTGGTTACCATCCAGTGACTCTACCGCTGATCCACTGTCACCAAAGAGCCGCATGAGGCTTGTGAGCCTCATGGTTGGCCAGGCCTGCTCTATGTTGCATGTCAATTTATGTATTATTATTATTATTATTAATAATAATAATGAAATCAATGACAGCCGATCACTCAGACCCCCCTCCCCCTCCCCCCATCGCCTGGATGTCGGTTGAGAATTAAGTAGGACATCACCTTTTTCTTTCTTTCTAAATTTTTAATTCTGTTTAGAATTACCGGAATCTGGTGCATTTTTTTTAAAAAAAATATATTTATTCTAGATTAATTTAAACCAATTATACCGGTAATTAAAATGGGCGAACAACACACACACACACACACACACACACACACACACACACACACACACACACACACACACACACACACACACACACACACACACACACACACACACACACACACACACACACACACACACACACACAGTGCATGTAAGTCATGGTTCTCTCATAGCTTTCATATGTCATAGTGGCTCCACCCTCACCTCCTGCCTGAATGACATAAAAACCTGGATCAGGGGTTGACACTAAGGTCTCGGAGGCACTTGCCCATCGGGCAAGTGCAAGTCAGGTTCTACTTGCCTTCAGCTCATGGTCACTTGCCCCCCAAAAATATATTGTAAATTTTGCAGATGTAAACTCTTAAAAACGTAAAATGAATTTTAACTCTCAAGAGTTAAAATTCATCATCTTAATTAGCCCAGGTCTACACAACTAGAGAATGTAGAAAATTAAGGTCATTTTGATGTGTATGTTAATTTGCCCGTTTTGTTTCCCAAATCCAGCCTGGAATTGTGAACAGCTAGAAAGCAGGGAAAGACACAGAGGCAGAGTGCAATGACTGCCTTCAAGACAAATTCATCTTGTATTGTGTTATAGTGCACTAAGTTGCACATTTGCCCGATCGGGCAACCAGGTAGCAGTCTTCACTTGCCCCAACATTTTTTTACTTGCCCCGGGCAAGCAGGCAAGTGTTAGTGTCAATCCCTGTGGATGCAAGCCAACTTTCTCAAACTCAACTGCAATAAGTCGGAGCTGACACCCTCACCCGCTCCCATCATAACTTCTCCCTCACTATTCATGGTTCCACTGTTACCCCTTCCAGTGGCGTCGATAGGTGGGGAAAAGTTAGACAATTTTAGGAGGGCCCAAAGCCAGGGGGGGGGGGGGGGGGGGGGGGGGCACTAAAAGCTTGCATTAATAAGGTTTTATTTTCATTGATTATTATAAAAAAAATTATCTCAAAGTGCACCAGATTGAAGCATTTTAAAGGGGAATTCCACCCATTGTCAACATTCTAATATGTCATTAGTATACCTTAGAGGTGCTGGGTAGACATGACCAAAACGTTTCCCCCCCATTCTGTGATTCCTAGAAATGGAGATCTGAAGAAAACCACTAACATGGTGAAACATCTTGATGACATCATTAAGATGTAATTTCACCATGTTGATTGATTTCTTTAGACACTTCTTTTTTCTGAGAGCGTACAAATGGGCCTGCATTTGGGGTTGCATTTGTACGCTCTCAGAAAAAATGAAAATGGCTGAAATTCCTTTTTAACGCCGCCGGGAAAGGAGGGGGCCCATGTGGAAAAGCTTTGCAGGGGCCCAGAATTGCTAGCTACGCCCCTGACCCCTTCGACCCAAGTCCACGACCTCGGGGTCATCTTTGACCCCAGCCTCTCTTTCCAGCCCCACGTCAACCAGATCACCAAAACTGCATTTTTCCACCTCCGCAACATCGCCCGCCTCCGCCCCATGCCATCACACACCGCCGCCGAAACGCTGGTTCACGCCTTCATTACATCCAGAAACGCTCGTTCACGCCTTCATTACATCCAGAAACGCTGGTTCACGCCTTCATCACATCCAGAAACGCTGGTTCACGCCTTCATTACACCCAGACTCGACTACTGCAACAGCCTCCTGTACGGCGTCACTCACCACCAACACTCTCAAAAAGCTCCAGTACATCCAAAACTCTGCTGCCCGTTTGCTCACAAGAACCAGATCCACACCCATCCTCTGTGACTTGCACTGGCTTCCCGTCAAACAGGGGCGGATTGGCACATATTTTCCCACAGGGACAATTTTGCCTTTGCCAGGCCACCCTGGGGTGGCAGCCAACCAGATGTAACTCTTTGAGAGCGTAAAAATGAAACCAATGGGCCCTTGCGGGTCCATTTGGTTTCATTTTTACACCCTCAAGAGTTAAAATATTCATCATGTGAATTAGCCCAACTTAGTCTACACAACTAGAGAATGTAGAAGATTAATAGTCATTTTGATCTGTATGTTCCAGGCGAGCATCTAGCACATTCTAGTGCATTTTGGAAGTGCCACTAGTGCATTTTGGATCTTGGCAGTTGGCAACACTGCCTCCAGCAGCGCGAGCGCAACCCTGGCGCACAGGAGTGAACGGGAATATGGTGACTCAGCTACTTGAAGGCTCTGGTGTAGGACACCTTTTCTTTTTTGAAGGATAGAAACACTAGTTTGCCTGGCCTGGGCCTGGTGCCCTGGCCTGCCCTGGACTTCAATAACCATCTATCTCTCTGAACTCATCCAACGCCATGCCCCCCGCCCGTTCTCACTATCCACAAGTCCAACAAAGGAACCTGGGGTGACAGAGCCTTCACAGTGCCCCCCCCCCCCCCCCCCCCCCCCCTCACTGTGGAATGCTCTTCCAGCCGAAATCAGAGCTGCATCCACCTTTGAAATGTCCAAAAGCACACTGAAAACCCACCACTTCACACTTGCTTTCCCCCCATAGCTCTCCACCTCACACCCCCAACGCTTCACACCAACCTGCTTCTAGTTTTAAACCTTTTTAACCTTTTATCTTGCTTACTTCTCTAATAAAGTTATTTGTTTTGTTTTGTTCTTTGTTCTGTAAAGCGACTTTGGGTACCTAGAAAAGCGCTATATAAATTGTATGTATTATTATTATCATTATTATGAGAAGAAATATAATCGAAATTGAGGTTTCAGAATTTGGACATTGAAAAAAAAAAGAAAAGAAATGTAATGAAAATCTAAAATCTACATTTACGGTTGAACTGTGTCACACTGGCTGCCTCACAGCCAGTACCATAAAAAGTGTTCTGTTGAATGAGAAAAGAAAAATGTGTTCTACTGTTTACTAGAAGAAAAGGCAGTCCAACACTCTAATAAGAGAAAAAGGGAGGGTTCTTCATTAAAAGAAAGAAAAGTGAGGTTTGCACTTTATCCATCTTTGTTCAGTAAGAACCAGCCTATTCTCTGCTGGACTGAGGAGAATCAAATAAAACATATTTAAAATAAATAATTGTCTCCTTTTCTTTGTAGTTTTAGCTCAGAAATTCGAAATTGAAAATCGAAATTGAGGTTTCAGAGAAAAAAAAGTGAGGTTTTATTTTAAAATGGTGAAGCCCTACAGCAGGGGTTTTCAACCTTTTTGACACCAGGGACCACCGTTCATTCAGCATTTGAGCCACGGACCACTATTTGTTTACATTTTCACCCCAAAGACCTAAAACTAAAGAATTATTTTGGTTTTGTCCACAATTCCTGGCTTGATTTTGCAAACAAAACAGTGTAGAGTTCTTAATTAAGTGGTGCTAATTCAGATGATGAATATTTTAACTCTTTGAGTGTGTAAACATGAAACATGGTTTCATTTTTACACTCTCAAGAGTTACATCTGGTTAACCAGCTTTCCATCATTTAGCCTGGGGACCACCTGGAACCCTCTCAAGGACCACTGGTGGTCCCCAGACCACTGGTTGAAAACCCCTGCCCTACAGTGTCATTTCACATCCACATCAGCCAACAAGTGTCATTCAAGCAGAGTGATTACCTGAGCTCCAGAGCAGGAGGAACACTATCACTGTCTTATCCATGTCTGGATTCTCTCACACTGGACTCTCAACTGGAACTTCACCGATCTGCAGCGACTGCTTCTGGTTGGGATTCTGCTCAACACTCTCTGTCGTCTGTGTGTTTTATCAGTGACATGTCAGCTCCTCATACAGTATCTCTTCATCATCATCATCATCATCATCATCACAGGGTTAAATTCACACCTTTCTTGTTTATAGGAAGCCAAAGTTCCTCCCCATAATGTCACCTATTATGCAAACTCTTGCATAATATGACGTGCATGCAAGTGGCGCCTTTCATACTGCCACTTCACGGAAAATGCTATGGATCTTATATCTGTTTTGAATGTTATATATAATTCTCAGAAATTACAAAATTATATAGGTCTCAATTTGCAAAATAAATAAATAAATAATGTGGATCTTATATTAACTTTATTCTCTTATATGAGGATTGTATGCAAGGTGTCACTGTAGTATCTGGAGGAATCCACATCATGTCACAGTATGGTAGAATATTCACATTATATATGATGCTTTTGTATTTGTGCACAAATAATGACTTTCTGTGTGAGAGATAGTAAGATTGATAGGCATGTTTCTGCAGTGGCCGACTCAGGAACCAGGAATAATAATAATAATAATAATAATGTATTGCATTTTTATAACACTTTTCCAAGTGCTCAAAGCGCTTTACAACGGTCCATTCATTCATACATTGGGAAGTAGAGTGGCGAACAGTCGACGCTCAGCGTCCTAAACTTCAAACATTCACACATCAATGGTGGCAACAAGCTCACACCGACCAACTCAATGGAGGCAATTTGGGGTTCAGTGTCTTGCCCAAGGACACTTCGAAATGAGGAGCCGGGATTCGAACCGCCGACCCACGGGTTATTGCACGACCTGCTCTACCTCCTGAGCCACAGCCGGAATCAACAGGAATGCCACTGGGTCAGAAAGTCATATAGGTCATCAAAGAGTCCTAGGTTTGGGGTAATAAACATTCTTTTTATTCATTTGTGCTTGGAGACACGGGGGTAATTAAGTGTGCACACATACAACATGCACTGGTCAGTGTGCATGTAGATACACACAATGGTTAAGTAAATTCTAAAAGGCTCTGCTGAGGTGCAGATAGGGGCTGCTGTTGTCAGGAAACTGGGGTCAGTCACTCTCTGCAGTTGGGGAGAGTAGGGCAGGGAGAGAGAATGGCTGCTCTGAACATGATCTGGTGGAACTAAGCTGATGTCCTTAAAATGACAGCAAAAGAGGACATTGCCTGTGTAGTAATACGCGGAAGCGGGGATCGAACCCGGGACTCCCACTCGCCAGTCCAACGCACAACAAGTCGCGCCAATAAGGCTGAGCCCGATTGGCGGGGTTGTTGTCGCTGGTTCATGGCTGGGTGCTACATTCACCCCCTTGATCTTTTGGAGCGCGTCCTCGCGCTTCACACTTCACACCACGGACCCCCGTACGTGATGTCCCTCATGTGGACCCGCAAGGACGTATACGGGTATATTGGGGATAACACCCGCACTCCAAATCCTGCCGACTACGCCAGATTGTAGTATTACGCGGAAGCGGGGATCGAACCCGGGACTCCCACTCGCCAGTCCAACGCACAACAAGTCGCGCCAATAAGGCTGAGCCCGATTGGCGGGGTTGTTGTCGCTGGCTCATGGCTGGGTGCTACACCTGGACTCTACTTCACTCCACACATCGCTAAAAGTACTCCTATAGAAACAACATCACTTCCAACATATATAACATTTTCCATATGGGTCCTACATAGTGCAAAGACCCAATGCCATGTTTGGCACTCTGCATTAATGGGTTAGACCGGTGGCTCTCAACCAGTGGCCCAGGGACCACCAGTGGTGCTTGAGACAATTCCAGGTGGGCCGCATGCTAAATTCTGGAAAGTTGGTTGACCAGATGCAACTCTTTGAGAGTATAAAAATATTTTTAATATTCATCATCTGAATTAGCCCCAAGTCTACACGACTAGAGAAAGTAGAAGATTAATGGTCATTTTGATCTGCATGTTTGACTGTTTTGTTCTCCAAATCCATGCTGGAATTGCGGACGAAATCAAAAGAAATCTTTTAGTTTTGGGGTCTGTGGGGCTAAAGTGTCATCAAATGGTGGTCTGTGGCTTAAATTCTGAATAAATGGTGGGCCCTGGTATCAAAAAGGTTGATAACCACTGGTTTATACTCAAATACATAGCCTGGCTAATAAGCCAAACCTGACTCTGCAAAAAAAAAAATAATAATAATAATAATAATAATAATAATAATAAACGGCACGATTTGACTAGGAGTCTTGAATTATTAGCCAGGCTTGGTCAAATCAGCTGATCAAATCATCTCTGAGCATGAGTGTGAACTACTTGCGAGTGCATCCTGCAGAAAGCATGCATTACAGCCAAAGAGAGCACATGAACTGCTGCTGCTTCTCACAGATACTGTACTTGTTGACAAGTCTGTCTGTATCGCTGATACGATGGATAATCAGATATAATATGACACCTGTGCTCACACACATACAGAGTCGAGACAGATAATAATCTTATGAAACTCAAGGTGCAACATCCTCTCTCAGCAAACATTTCTTCCTGTGATGTGAGCCTGTATTCCTGCATGCAGCAGCTGCACAACAGAAATTCCTGTAGTGTGAAATACACGACTATCTGTTCATTCACCCACATCTTTAAAACTCCTCTACAGTCTGTAGGAGCGGTAAGAGGTTGCAGGTTTGATTCCCAAGTCAAGTATACCATTAGAATAACTCTGTACATACACAGACTCATTATGCATCTACAAGCTGATGTATAGAAAACACAGCATTGTGTTCTGCTCAGCGTCTGTTTGTAGATCTTACAGAGAAGCAGGAGTTCTTAGCAAGGCTCAGGATTACCATCAGATTCAAGGGTTCAGGCCTGCAGTTTGTCCTCATTAATCAAAGATGTACATCCTGCTCTGCTCTCACATCCTCTGCTCCGGTACACACTGCCCTTTACACCCACACACAACATACATACAGCTCTGCTTAACTAGCCTAACTGAATGTTCCATCAATGTCTTTATGAGATGAGATGAGATAAACTTTATTAACCTCTGGGGGGGAAACTGAAACGCTACAACTGTCATCTCTGGAGTGGAAAAACAACTGCCATAACTAACTGACTAAATAAAGATTTTATATAACTTAAAGGCAAGGGTGTAGTGGAGAGGGGACGCAGTCCACTTTTCTATCATGTAAAATATTTTGGGGGGCAAAAATATGTTTTATGACTTGCCATTTACTGCTATGGATGCAATTAAGCATTGCAAACCATGTATCTCAGTGGTTTTCAACCTTTTTCATACCAGGGCCCACTATTTATTCATTATTGATGACATTTTAGCCCCACAGACCCCAAAACTAAATATTTATTTTGCTTTTGTCCACACTAGCAGGCTGGATTTCAGAAACCAAACGGTCAAACATACAGATCAAAATGCCCATTAATCATCTACTTTCTGTAGACTTAGGCTAATTCACATGAATATTTTAACTCTCGAGAGTGTAAAAATGAAACCAAATGGACCCGCAAGGGTCCATTTGGTTTCATTTTTATACTCTCAAAGAGTTACATCTGGTTAACCAACTTTCCATCATTTAGCCTGGGGACCACCTGGAACTCTCTCAAGGACCACTGGTTGAAAACCACTGGATTCATTTGCAGGCCTGATTTGGCCCCCGGGCCTCGAGTTTGACATTATGTGGTCTAAAGTGTTTGTACTCAATAGTGGCCATTGAGATTCCCTTTTTTAGCCCTTTGATTCTGTAACCTATTTTCACCCATGTGTCAATTAGCTACTGTGACTGTGATACTGCAGAAAACAATTTATGGAAAGAGAGAGAGGATTATCTGGAGTAAGAATAAAGGGACTGTGTGCATTCCTGCTGTATATACTGTAGGCTGCTATTATGCTGTACCTTGTCTCCCCCTAGTGACCGCATATGGACACACCACGCTCCATCGCTACTAGAGAGAGAGGGCAGTAGGGCAGTAGGTGCAGGCTGGCTCCCGTGGCAACACAGGCAGGTTATTAAAAGGAACAAAAAGGTTGACTAACCTCCAGTAGTCTCCTCCATTTTAACAGTGATTTCTGGGACGTGTGAGGCGATGTCTTCATCCTCTTCACTTTTCACTGCTGCAGACGTTGGACCATCAGCCTCCTCTGGTCTTTGAAGGACCTCCTTGTGTTCCTCTTTAACGTGTGGAGGCTCTGGTTCCTCCTGGAGCAGACTGGAGATCCTCTCCTGTCCAGGAGAATCCTCCTCTTTACACACAGCCATGTGGAGGATGTCTAGAGACAGAACAATAATGCCCATTAATCATCTACTTTCTGTAGACTTAGGCTAATTCACATGGATATTTCAACTCTCGAGAGTGTAAAAATGAAACCAAATGGACCCGCAAGGGTCTCATTTTTATACTCTCAAAGAGTTACATCTGGTTAACAGACTTTCCATCATTTAGCCTGGGGACCACCTGGAACTCTCTCAAGGACCACTGGTTGAAAACCACTGGATCTGGAGGTCATTGTGATCTGTGTGTGGAGCAGTGTTTGTTTTTTCACTGTGGGTTTGGGGGGCAAATGCATCAAATGAGAATCACAATTATTGTTTACACGCAAGTTGACACAAAACCAAGGTATACCTGAAGAGTGAAAGATCACAGTAAAACTCATCCACCCTACAGCTGATCTTCTTCCACACAGGGAGGAAAACAGCAGGTGAAAGTTGCACTTTGACACATCAGTGCTGTGATGACTTTACAGTGCATCTAAAGAGGTGGTTTCCTCTTGCCCTGATCCACCTCCTCCTCCACACACGCAAGACTACCCTGACACCTCCAGGAGATAAATGCAAAGACGAAACTGCATGCATTCAAAATTGATTGCATTATTAAAGGGATAGTCGGATTTTTTTTAAGTTGAGCTGCATGAAATACTTGCCATTAATACAGTGGTGTCAACTGTATTTTTGATTTCCAGAGTCCCATGGTGAGAGTTCTGCTCTGGTTTTGGTGAAATATAAAGTAGTTCTGGTCATTTTTGGGAGGTCACCATGCAGTGAAAGTAAATGAATCCAAAAAACAACTTGCATTATGTTGTTGACCTATTTCTAAAATATTAGCACATCCTTCGTTCATTTTTGACCCCTCTATCACAGGGAACTATGTATTTTGTGTCCATATCACTACGCCCAAAAAGTAGTTCCATGTGATAGGGTGGTCAAAAATGAAGGACGGAGGTCCTAATATTTTAGAAATAATGTGGATTAATTTACTTTTACTGCGTGGCCCCCGGGACCCCCACAAAATGACAAGAACTACTTAATACTGACCAAAGCTAGAGCAGAACTCTTAAGTTGGACTATCCATTTAAAGCTCAGTTTCCTGCTCTATGAGTCAATTAAGTTGAGAAAGTAAAAAATTGAGTTCCATTTATGGTGTGAGCAGTGTATAACAGAGGGCCAGTCCTAATAACTAATTAAATATCATCCTGTGGGCCGAACATAATTCATTTGCAGGCCTGATTTGGCCCCCGGGCCTCGAGTTTGACATTATGTGGTCTAAAGTGTCTGTACTCAACTAGTGGCCATTGAGATTCCCTTTTTTAGCCCTTTGATTCTGTAACCTATTTTATACCATGTGTCAATTAGCTACTGAGACTGTGATACTGCAGAAAGAGATGGATTATCTGGAGTAAGAATAAAGAGACTGTGTGCATTCCTGCTGTACATAGGCTGCTATTATGCTGTACCTTGTCTCCCCCTAGTGACCGCATATGGACACACCACGCTCCATCTACTAACTAGTGGAATCAGAGTCACTGAGTAGAAGAGTTGTGGCATTCATAGGCGGGCCAGCAGCCTTACCCGAGCCTCGCCAGGGCCCACGAGAGAGAGGGGGGCCCCGAGAGAGAGAGAGAGAGAGAGAGAGAGAGAGAGAGAGAGAGAGAGAGAGAGAGAGAGAGAGAGAGAGAGAGAGAGAGAGAGAGAGAGAGAGAGAGAGAGAGAGGGCAGTAGGTGCAGGCTGGTTATTACAAGGGACAAAGAGATTAACTAACCTCCGGTAGTCTCCTCCATTTTAACAGTGATTTCTGGGACGTGTGAGGCGATGTCTTCATCCTGTTCACTTTTCACTGCTGCAGACGTTGGACCATCAGCCTCCTCTGGTCTTTGAAGGATCTCCTTGTGTTCCTCTTTAACGTGTGGAGGCTCTGGTTCCTCCTGGAGCAGACTGGAGATCCTCTCCTGTCCAGGAGAATCCTCCTCTTTACACACAGCCATGTGGAGGATGTCTAGAGACAGAACAATAACATCATGAGTCAACAATGGATTCCTAAAACATAAAGACATCCTTAGGGGCTTATTATTATGTTATTATTGATGCTTATACTTGCCTAATATAATTCCTGTAACCAAAAATGGCATGGGGACGGCTTCATCGCCCGTGGCGCGAAGCGACACGGACGATGAAACCGCACCCATACCATTTTCTTCTGCCCCCCCAAATGGGACGGGGAGTAATAAATCGTAACTTCTAGTACATTTTCAACAGGAAGTTTGTGCTTAGAAAACACCACCAGATAAAGCAAGCATGTGACGGCAGGTGTTATCACACAGCGTCCAGATTTTCTAACAGTCTATGAGGAAAATGAATGGGGAATCCATTTCTGGAACAAGGGTGACGCCACGAGAGGGGTGGGACTGCACAGCTCTATACGAGAGCCACAGACCTTCATGAGAAATCCTGAATAAAGTGTTCCAATATGTCCATTAGAACCATTCAAATGATTATTTGTTTCTAAGGTTGTGACATGTTTTGCTTGTACAATTACCAATACGGAAAATTATATATAAGTGTCATATATGCAAACTCTTGAAAGTGGAACGTTTCATACAGGCCACTTTACAAAAAAAAGAACTGAGGCCTAGATTTTCATCACCGCTAAACCCCTTATCCCTTAACTTCTTTGCCTTTTTAAAGCATTTTAAAATGCATTTTTCAATAGTTAAAAGGGCCAATCTACAAGCTCACAACCTGTCAATAGATTTGCATGTTGAACTATTCCAAAAGTCTTTCAAAATAGTAAAAAGGGGATTTGGGATAAGGGGTTTAGCATGTATCTTATATCAGTTTTGCATGCCATATATAATGCTTATAAATTACAAAATTGTTTCTATATATTTTTCACTTTACAAAAATACTATGGATCTGATATTAACGGTATTCTCTTATGAGGATTGTACATCAGGTGCCACTTTCAAGAGTTTGCATAAAAATCATTTCACAAGTCATACTTATACTTATGGGTAGGTAGGTCATTAATATAATAAATAAAGGTTTGGCTGACAGGTGACAGCACAGATATGTACAGAGATATGTACCACTAACATGATACAGAGACAACCCACGCCATAACCACATGCTCCTTTTAGACAGGAAATGTTTATATCACCCAGGCAGCAGGCTCGGATTTAAAATTTCCCAATTCGGGAGGGGGGGGGGGGGGCAGGTGAAAATGGTATGGGGACGGCCGCACCCATACCATTTCCGGTCACAAGTTTTTTGTTAGTCAAGTAAAGCCTTAATGAAACATCAGTTGTTGTTGAAGTTGCAACAGACACGCAGTATGCATAAGGTCTGACTCAGAGAGTTTTCTGTTTTCAATGATGAAATGCTGTTGGTTTAGTGGTGACACAGCTGTAGTTAGTTAGTAGTAGTGTTTTCAAATCAGTTTAAATATAAGCACTTTAATTTGAAATATGTTGCCATCATGTTTGGTGGGGCAGTCAGGGCATTTAGGGAGCCAATGCCACCCATGCCCATGCCTAGATCCAGCCCTGCCAGGCAGACGCAACCTAATGTCTGGTAGGTGTGAGATAACGATCTGCTGACTGCACACACTGCTCATTAGAAAGCTGCACTCATGTGTGCGTCTTTTTTCCCCTCTTTGTAAGGGTAGTGCTGGTACTTAAATCCCCAAACCACGCAATGTTCCTTCAGCAAACGCTTACCGGTAGTTTATTTCCAGATCTAAATTCCCCTGCCACACTACCAACTGCCAAAATCAAAAATGCACTAGTGGCACTTCCAAAAGGCACTAGAATGCACTAGAGCAGTGGTTTTCAACCATTTTCATACCAGGGCATACTAATTTAGTTTAGTCTCTCGGACTAATTTAGGACAGATAACTAGCAAAATGTTGGTCAAAATAGCAATTCTTTTACATTTTCTAAATGTGTAAATTCTTGAAAAGTAATTTAGAATTAATTAAATATAATTTAACTCTTGAGAGACTAAAATGAAACTAAATGGACCCTTATAAGTTAGAGATCTATAAGGGTCCGTTTGATTACCAATGATCCTATCTAGAAAGGAAAGAGGACTATCATAGGAGGAAAAATGGTGAAAAATGAATCAATTTCATCACGACTCACCAAAAAAAAAGCACTAGATTTTCCAGGAGTCTTTCACTAATTTTGGCGCTATGGGGGTCTGGAAAAAAGCTAAATATAGTGTCAAATGTACCAAGTTGGGTCTCTTGGAGTCTCTTGGACAAGCCAGTGGTTTATCAGTCATGACTGATTATCAAATTCGATATTCATGATTTTACTAATAATTGGTATCCGTGCAAAAAAGAGCAGCTGATAATTTAAGTAATTATTTAAGTAAGTAAGTAAGTAAGTAAGTAAGTAAGTAAGTAAGTAAGTAAGTAAGTAAGTAAGTAAGTAAATTAATAATAGTAAGTATCGTATCAGCTGATATCGGCCATCAGTCTTTTGATGTTCCACTAATCGGTGATCAGAAACATCGACCAAAAGCCTGATCTCTAGTTTGAAACCACCACCAAGAATGGAAGCTGTGGCTGCACTGCTGCAGGCCTCACTTCATGGAGCTAGTCAAGGGAGATCTTAACAAGGGAGTGTCATGGACCGCAGTTACATGCACACAATCATGAAGGCGTCAATTCCAGTCATCAGAATAGAAATGGCTGTGTAAACACCTCATTCGGAATAGAATATCGCTTCCAGAATGAAAATTTCATTGGGGTCAGGAGAGCTGGTATAGACCTTTGCATCGGTACAGACCTACCATATAAACACTTCATTCAGAATGAGCTGGTACAGACCTACCATATAAACACTTCATTCAGAATGAGAGCTGGTACAGACCCACCATATAAACACTTCATTCAGAATGAGAGCTGGTACAGACCTGTGCAGTGACGTCACCGCCCCTGTTCCACAAGTGGATTCCCCATTCATTTTTCTCATAGACTTTTCAAAAATAGTTTATATAAAGATGATTACGCTGCAGACAAAGACAACTCGGGTCGTGATGAATCATGATGACACATATAATCTTTTTGGACAATCAAATAATTTCTAAGATGAAAAACGAAACAAAAAGTGTTGTATCCTGCCGTTTTCTACTTCTTCCTAATTAGATATTGCATGATGATATTGTGTGTGTTGTCATTATTTGTCACAACCCGAGTTGGTTTTGTCCGCGGCACAATCGTGTTTTTATTAAGCATTTTCCAAAAGTCTATGAGGAAAATGAATGAGGATTCCATTGCTGGAAGAGGGGCGGTGACGTCACTGCGCAGGTCTATAGACCTACCTATGAACAAACAATATTTATGAACTATAAGTGCCATGGCTGTAGCTGGTTGCCCACCCATATAGAATATAGAAAATATGTTATATGAACTATAAGTGCCATGGCTGTAGCTGGTTGCCCACCCATATAGAATATAGAAAATATGTTATATGAACTATAAGTGCCATGGCTGTAGCTGGTTGCCCACCCATATAGAATATAGAAAATATGTTATATGAACTATAAGTGCCATGGCTGTAGCTGGTTGCCCACCCATATAGAATATAGAAAATATGTTATATGAACTATAAGTGCCATGGCTGTAGCTGGTTGCCCACCCATATAGAATATAGAAAATATGTTATATGAAGTATAAGTGCCAAGGCTGTAGCTGGTTGCCCCACCCATATAGAATATAGAAAATATGTTATATGAAGTATAAGTGCCATGGCTTTATGTTGCCACCCATATAGAATATAGAAAATATGTTATATGCAAACTCTTGAAAGCGGCACCATTCATATACAGTAAGAGAACAAAATCAATATAGGATCCATACTATTTCATTGTAAAGTGAAACAAATATAAAACATATATATAATGTTATGATTTGTGAGAATTATATATGACATTAAAAAAGTACACACTGCAACAAAACTGATAACAGCTTGGAGAATTACAGTACAATTCATGTATAACTAAAGAAAATCTGAAAAACTGGTAGTTAAGAACCCACTAGTTAAGAATACACTTGTACAATAGTGGCCAACTTGTTCATTTCATTAAGACATTCAAATACATACAACATAATGACTTCAGTAAAGTCAGAAACAGCAAATCGTAGAGGTAAAGTCATAGTGGAGGTAAAAAGGGAAAAGAGTAGTATTTTTTTTGTAAAGTGAAACATATATAAAGTTGTAATTTATAAGAATAATATAAGACATGGAAAAAAGTTGCTTGTATGAATAATATAATATAAAGTTTTGTTATGTGAGCAGCTGAAGGTAACCTGACTCTGCCAGATGGGGCAGCAGAGAGGAGGTTAGGTTAAGCTGAAGCATGCACTCACCAAAACCAGTCTTTCTTTAGTCCTGTTTCACCTGGTACAGGGGATTTCAACAGGTGGTCCGGGGATCACCAGTCAGTGGTCCCTGAGAGGGTTCCAGGTGACATTCTGAAGGTAGTCTTCTTGGCTGTTGGGTCACAGTTTGAGGCGTCAGTTCAGTAACAGTTCAGTTTGGTTTTCCCTCTGAAAGGATTTGAACTGAACCACAGCCATCTATGATCACAGCCCTCTGGTAGCAGCAACACACAGGTAATGACGTAGCGGTGGAGAGGTGTGCTGCATCAAAACAAATCCGACTTGGTGCACAAACTGTAGAGGAACTGGAGTCTTTATTATTGCATTGTGTTGGGCAATATTACTTCAGAGAGTAGGCCTAATATCTTTACTTTACCCCTTAGAAAAAATACTACTAGTAATTTACTTATTACTTGAATGAAAGAATGATATATTACATATTAGAATATTGCTTTCCCCAGTTCCCCTGGCTGCCACCCACAAAGGATGTGTGTAGAATGCTGTGGTGGATTAGATCTACAAACTACAGTGCATCTCTATTGTGATCTGATTGATAGCTTGTAAATCTGCTCTATTAAGATTACAGTAATAGTTAATAAGTTACGTTATTGCCTAACACTGTTTATTAAACTACACATTTATTTGAACACGCACGCGCGCGCGCACGCACACACACACACACACACACACACACACACACACAGTGTCACTCTCTCTCTCTCACACACACACACACACACACACACACACACACACACACACACACACACACACACACACACACACACACACACACACCTGTATATAGGTCTATAGGCCTAAACATTAAAGTAATTGTGGGTTACTACTATCCAACCTTTATATTTAATATTCCTCACTTTCATTTCATGTTGATTCCATATCCTATAGGACAGGGGTTTTCAACCTTTTTCATCCCAGGGACCACCATTTATTCAGAATTTGAGCCACGGACCACCATTTGACAACATTTTAGCTCCACAGACGCTAAAACTAAAGATTTATTTTGCTTTTTGTCCACAATACCAGGCTGGATTTGGGAAACCAAACAGTCCAACATACAGATCAAAATGACCATTAATCTTCTACATTCTCTAGTTGTGTAGACTTGGGCTAATTGACATGATGAACATTTTAACTCTTGAGAGCGTAAAAATGAAACCAAATGGACCCTTGCGGGTCCATTTGGTTTCATTTTTACGTTCTCAAGAGTTACATCTGGTTAAACAGCTTAGCTGGGGACCCCCTGGAACCTTCTCAGGGACCACTGGTGGTCCCCGGACCACCTGTTGAAAACCCCTGCTATAGGATGCTGTGCTACAACTGAATGCAGGTTTAATGTCTGTCAGTCTTCTTTTCTTTTCAGCAGACATTAAAGCTGAATGTAAAAGAAGTGCATCCAGCTTTACATTTACATTCATGAGATAGAGTAGTTTAGGGAGTATCAGCAGAGACATGGCAGCATGCTGATAGACAATGAGGTCTTGAAACATGAGGGTCATTTTAACATTCAACCAGAGTAGTCTTATATTCAGGGCAATCAGGTAACGTTCACACTATGCAGGGCCGGATGTAAGCTGAGGCATGGGGGGCAATGCCCCCTAAATGCCTTGACTGCCCCTACCAAACATGATGGCATGTAAACAACCCACATTTCAAAGACATTGGAAATTAAAGTGCTTATATTTAAAATTATTTGAAACACTACCACTGCTACTAACTAACTACAATTGTGGCACCACTAAACCAACAGCATTTCATCATTGAAAACAGAAAACTCTCTGAGTCAGAACTTTAGGTTTATGCATGCTGCGTGTCTGTTGCAACTTCAACAAAAACTGATGTTATTATTGATGCTTAGTTGCCTAATGTAAGTCCTGTAACTGAAAATGGTATGGGTGTGGCTTGATCGATGGCGATGAAGCCGCCCTCATGCCATTTTCGCCTGCCCCCCCAATCGGGAAATTGGATCCGGGCATGACTGTTACCTTTAAAAAATGCTGTATAACCATGACATGTACCTGGTAACCAATGATAACTTCTTGCTCACACATGTAGGAAATGTACACAATCTTTATTTTCATCAAAATGTAATAATTAAACATAGCATAACATAAGTGAAGTATGGATGTACGGTATCAGGGCGTCAATATCAAGCTAGGTACCGACTTTTAATCTGTATTTAACATGCTCCATAAATATGAGACATTGTAAGAATAAACATTATATTTGCATATGCAAACTTTTGGAAGTCATAAGATTCTCATATAAGAGAATAAAATTAATATAAGATCCATAGTACTTTTTGCAAAGTGAAAAATATATAAAACATACAATTTACAAAGAATTATACAGTGTATGACATTTAAAACAGATATGAGATCCGTAGTATGTATATATCTTTTGGTAAAGTGGCTTGTAGAGTTCAACTACAGTATACTGTATGACATTTATATAAATTCTTCCATGTGGGAACCCTCCTGTGTCTACCTGAACACCCACATCATCATACTGTAATTCTGGCTCTTCACTGGGTTCAGCCTATAGGGGTCCTTCTATGCCCTGTATCTGTGACCTGTACTGTTGTGCTCTCTCAAAACCCTTTAATGATCCAATTCACAGGAGACAACACAGTAAGTGTCCTTCCCCCCTCAGTGCCTTCTTGTACACCCACATCATCATACTGGTGGTATGATTCTGTGTCTTCACTGGCTGCAGCTTCAGCACCTCCTCCTACACCCACATCATCATATTGATGGTATTCTGTCTCTTCACTGGCTGCAGCTTCAGCACCTCCTCCTACACCCACATCATCATATTGATGGTATTCTGTGTCTTCACTGGCTGCAGCTTCAGCACCTCCTCCTACACCCACATCATCATATTGATGGTATTCTGTCTCTTCACTGGCTGCAGCTTCAGCACCTCCTCCTACACCCACATCATCATATTGATGGTATTCTGTGTCTTCACTGGCTGCAGCTTCAGCACCTCCTCGTTGATCTGTCTCTTCACTTGGTCCGGCTTCAACATCAACATTGGAACGAGCAAATTCATTATAATAAACTATCTCAACTTTTTCCCGTCTTACATTGTAATAAACGCCAATGTCCTGCGATCTCACACACCGGCTTCTGGTGACCTGGAGAAACACAGCAGTGCCTGGTTTTAATTAACTGTCTCTCTTAAATTAAAAAAGTCTGGCTAAACTGCTGACTGAATTTGCATTGCAGTCATATGTTTAATAAAGAATTAAAATGACCTTCCAGAGATGGTAGAGTATCAGGATCAAGAGAAGCAGCAGTATGATTGTACTTTTGAGAATGTTAGATGTCAGATGAGAAGCTATGAGAGAAATGTGTTAAATATGTTAGAACATCAAACATCATGCAAAAGAATGTTTACTTGATTGAGTTTCAAATTGTGACTTTAAAAGACCACATTTCACTTTACCTCTGACAGTGATAGAGATGACTTCACTCTTAGAGGAGAAGTTGTGGAAGAAAACATGGATGTGATAAACACAGCTGTAACTTCCCTGGTGGGTGTGGTTCGCTGCAGGAAACAGGAATGTGGCAGTCTGATTGACAGCTGTCTGGGTGTGGTTCTGAGTTTCGTTGCAACCAGAGATGTTGTGTGTTGTATCCAGTGTTGTTGTTTGTTGTGTTGTGGCTAGTGGCGTTGTGTGCTGTGTTGTATCCAGAGATGTCTGTTGTGTTGAATACAGTGGTGTTGTATCTACTGGTGTTGTGTCTCGTGTTATAGCCAGTAATGATGTGTGCTGTGTTGTATCCAGAGTTGTTGTTTGTTGTGTTGTGGCTAGTGGTGTTGTGTGCTGTGTTGTATCCAGGGACGTTGTGTTGGACGCAGTGACATTGTGTGTTGTGTTGGATACAGAATGGCTGTCAGCTGGCTGGGTGTAGTTGTGTGTTGTGTTGGATCCAGAATGGTTGTCAGCTGGCTGGGTGTAGTTGTGTATTGTGTTGGATACAGAATGGCTGTCAGCTGGCTGGGTGTAGTTGTGTGTTGTGTTGGATACAGAATGGCTGTCAGCTGGCTGGGTGTAGTTGTGTGTTGTGTTGGATCCAGTGAAGGTGAGGAGGAAGAAGCCTCCTGGGTACTGTGGCCGGATGGAGCATCTGATGCTGAAGCTGAAACCCTCCATCACCTGCAGCCCCTGCTGCTGGCTTTCAGAAATGGAGTGTACTGAGGTGTGCACTGATGTTGTGTGTCGAGTTGTAGCCAGAGATGTTATGTGTTGTGTTGTAGCCAGGGATAGTGTCTCTTGTGTTGGACCCAGAGATGTGTTTTGTGTTGGATCTAGATATGTTGTGTTTTGTGTTGTATCCAGTGAAATGTTTTGTGTTGTATCCAAAGACGTTGTGGCTTGCGTTGTATAAAATGTTGTTGTGTGTTGTGTTGAATAAACTGGTGTTGTGCCTTGTGTTGCACCCAGTGGTGTTGTGTGCTGTGTTGTATCTAAAGATGTTGTGTGTCGTGTTGCATTTAGAGTTGTTGTCTGTTGTGTTGTATCCAGTGGTGTTGTGTTGTATCCAGTGATGTTGTGTGTGGTGTTGAATGCAGAGTGATTGACAGCTGGCTGGATGGAGCAGCTGGTGTTGAAGCTGGAAGCCTCCAGCTGCTGGCCTTCAGAAAGGGAGCGTACAAAGGTGATGGTTGGCTTAAACAGCAGATCTGGAACAAAACAGAGGAGATTGGCTGAAATTAGTAATACAGTAGATTTACCTGTTTCATTATGGTATTAATTTGTACTGACAGATAGATGAGATAATGTTAAAGTGTTTTACTAGAACAGATAATCTCCAATCTGGCAGTGGAATTGCCAGACCGCTTTGTTCCACACTCCCTCAGGGAATACTCAGACCCAACACAGGAGGCTGAAATCCACCACACAGGTCCATGTGTAGAAGCAGAAGTCCTTTCTCTTGATACAGCAGAGCCACAATCCAGCTGTCGACACACAACAGATGATGACTTCAGGTTCCAGTCAGACCGACCATCCACTGGTCTCCACTCTCCCTGGTGTTTCATCTCCAGGATTCCAATACACTTACTGGTTCCCCCCTCCAACCTCACATCGTCAAATTCTGTACAGAGACCAAGAGTAAACAATAAAGATTCATATTCATATATTCATGAAATAATAATCAAAAATTCAAAGCCAAAAGTTTACCTTGTCTTTTACCTGAGCAAGTGAGTCGAACAGACTTGTAAGGTAAGCTTGTGTTTCTAGTTGAGTTTGAAGTTCCACAATCCATGAGACCAGACTCATTGCCTTTACACCGGAACTTTCTGGCCCACACTGAAGCATTGGCCTCCCCATAGAGCGCCCCCTGGAGGACTGAAGGACGCCCACAGCCAAGGTGTCTACAGACCACCTCTGCATCCTGCTGGTCAAAGTCACCTTCATACACTGAGTCCCACGACTCATCAGACCTCACCTCCACCCTGCCTGAACACAAAGTCGTCCCATTCACCAACCTCACAGACCCTGGAGAGAGAGAGATGCAAGATGTATAATGTTATAGTAATGTGCATAATGCCCAATCAGAACATAACAAGTTTCTTAATAATAACAATCCACTAGTGTTGTAATTATAAACATGTAATGGCTCTGAATGGTTCAACTGATCAGGGCCATAGTTTCCTGTGCTTTGTCAGACATTACTGTAGTTGAAGTATCAGTTTATTACCTGAACAGTTCACCTCCAGTACGTACAAAGAAGTGGAAGACATCTTTTTTCCACAGTCACTCAGAGAAGGCTCTGACCCGACACAGTGAGGTGCAATCCTCCATGACGGTTGATGTGTAACACCAGAACTCCTCTCTGTTGAAACAGCAGAGCCACAAGCAAGTTGTCTACACACTACAGATGAGGACTGCAGGTTCCAGTGAGACCAACCATCCACTGGTCTCCACTCTCCCTGGTGTTTCATCTCCAGTATACCAGCACAGGTACTGGTTCCTCCTGTCAACCTGACATCATCTGACTCTGTAGAGAACAAGAGAGTAAACACAAACTAATCATTATCCCATGATCTGCTGGGCCCACTATCAAGTGCATGACAAGGTAGTATTTTATTTTTCACAGACTTGAATGGAAATTGGGGATTAGTTAACATGCACACAAAGGTGCTGTGGTCAGTACTGGTCAAGGAAAAAAAGGAACAAAGGCACCCAAAAGGTGTTTTCTACCTGAGCAGGTTAGTCTAACAGACTTGTCAGATGAGCAGGTGTTTCTGGTTGAGTTTGAGACTCTACAGTCCTGGAGAGCAGACTCAGTGCCTTTACACTGGAACTCTTTGGCCCACATTGGAGCCTTGACTTGTCCATAGAGCGCCACCTTGAGGGATGAAGAAGCTCTGCAGCCGAGTTCCCTACAGACCACCTCTGCATCCTGCTGGTCAAAGTCACCTTCACACAGTGAGGCCCACGACTCATTAGACTTCACCTCCACTCTGCCTGAACACAAAGTAGGACCATCCACCAACCTCACTGACTCTGGAAGGAGAGAGAGATTACACAATTGTTAGTGATCTACAAGACAGTGATGAGTGCATTATGGATGCAAATTGAATCTGATCACAAGGACTGCTGTCATTGTGTTACCTGAACAGTTCACAGTGGGTTTGCCTGTGATCAAACCTTTCTGTGTGACATGATTCTCCATTATGACACAGTGGTTCAGTGAGGACTCAGACCCAACACAGTAAGGTGTAATCCTCCACACAGGATGTTGTGTGAAGCCAGAACTCCTTTCTGTTGACACGGCAGAGCCACAGTTCAACTGTCTGCACACTACAGATGAGGACTTCAGGTTCCAGTGAGACCCACCGTCCACTGATCTCCACTTTCCCTGGTGTTTTATTTCCAGTATACCAGAACAGTGACTGTTTCCTCCGACCAACCTGACTTCATCAACCTCTGTAAAGACACAAGTGAGTAAACATTTAAACAGTAATATTACTATCGGTATAAGAAAATATATTATTCCAGGGTGTAGCTTGTGATTAAACCTGAACAGTTGAGTCCAACAGTCCTCTCAGGTGAACAGGTATTATTAGTGGAGTTTGAGGTTCCACAGGCCATGAGAGCAGACTCAGTGCCTTCACATTGGAACTCTTTGGCCCACATTGGAGTGTTCACTTTGCCATATAGCGCCCCCTGGACGAGAGAAGGAGCACCGCATCCGAGCTCCTTACAGACCACCTTTGCATCCGGCTGGTCAAAGTCACTTTCACAAACTGAGACCCAAGAATCATTAGACTTCACCTCCACTCTGCCAGAACACACAGTAGGACCATCCACCAACCTCACAGAGTCTGGAGAGAGAGAGAGAGAGAGAGAGAGAGAGAGAGAGAGAGAGAGAGAGAGAGAGAGAGAGAGAGAGAGAGAGAGAGAGAGAGAGAGAGAGAGAGAGACTTCACATGAAGAGGAATGCCATATTTTGAAATAGCATATTGATAATAACACAACATTTTCATTGTTCATACACATATATATTCTTCTTACCTGAGCAGTTGAGTTTCAGTGTATGAGTGGAATTATAGGACTTTACGGGTCCACACTCCATCAGTGAAGGCTCAGAGCCAACACAGGAAGATGGAATCACCCATCCTGGCTGACGTGTAGAACTAGAAGTAAACTCTGTTGAAAGAGCAGATCCACAATCCAACTGTCTACACACTACAGATGATGACATCCTGTTCCAGTCAAACCAAGCCAGCGCCGGTCTCCACTCTCCCTGGTGTTTCATCTCCAGTATACCATTACAGTTACTGGTTCCTCCAGACAACCTGACATCTTCAGACTCTGTAGAGAGAGAGCAATAAGCAGTAAAAACCTGTTACATTCATTACAACACCCTGGATAATACAATATAGAACATCGGTCTCAGTTTGGTTTACCTGTTGAGTTGTGAGTAGGTTTAAGTTGGAGAGCTGAGAAACATAAGGAATTAATTAGTTACCCTCTAATGTTAATGTGAAAATGAATGGAGGTATGTACCTAGATGCATTTACAGTGTAATCAGAATTTACAATACATGTTACAATACATAATGTAAGCACTAAAACTGTAATACATTAGGCATCCTATAATAAGTCACTTCAGCAAGTACTATGGGTTGGTATGTAATAAAAGTGCTATGGGCTGAGATGGAGTCTGAATAGGTGTGTTTTCAGACTGCGGCGGAAGATAGGTAGTGAGTTTGTGGTTCTGATTGCAGTTGGAAGTGCATTCCATAGTTTTGGAGCCAGGAGGGAGAAGAGCTTGGGGCGTGTGGAGCATTGTCCAGGAGGTTTTAGTGGGGGTACTGCCAGCTTCCCAGTGTCGGCTGATTGGAGTGCACAGGAGGGCTTGTAGGGTTTTATGAGGCCACTGAGATATGGTGGAGTCAAAACTTTGGTTGCTTTGAATGCAAGTGTGAGAGTTTTTAGCGTGCAGCGACCGGGAGCCAATGGAGGGAACGGAGAAGCGGAGTGACGTGAGAATTTTGGCGGGTTAAGGGCCAAGCGGGCTGCGGCATTTTGTGTGTTCAGTAGTGGCTGAGTTTAGGGCGGCTGTGGCTCAGGAGGTAGAGCAGGTCGGCCAATGATCCAGTGGTCGGCGGTTCGATTCCCGGCTCCTCCTGTCTACATGTCGAAGTGTCCTTGGGCAAGACACTGAACCCCACCTTGCCTCCAGTGGTTGCCACCACTGGTGTGTGAATGTGGGAAGTGAGGACGCTGGCGTTGGCTGTTCGCCGCTCTACTTCCCAATGTATGAATGAATGGACCATTGTAAGCGCTTTGAGTATACACGCTGTGCATAGAAAAGCGCTATAAAAATGCAATCCATTATTATTATTATTAGTCATTAGCAGCAGTCAAATAAACAGGTGTGTTCAGTGTTCAGTAGTCATTAGCAGTGGCCCAGGAGCCAGAGCAGCTGCTTTTATTTAGAATAGGAAGGTTCCCAGTTCGATCCCGGACTCTCTCTATGTTGTCCAAGTGTTCTTCCTTGAGCAAGACACTGTACCGCTAACAACTGCTCCAAATGAACAGGTTGCATGGTTCCCTCTGCTCTCAGTGTGGGGTTAATGGGTGAATGTATAATGCACATTGTTAAGCAAAAAAAAAAAGCTATAAAAAGCTATAAAAATGTACCATTTATGTCATAAAATGTAATAACAAAAAAAAAATCTGTTTAATATTGTATATGTTTAATAACATTGCATTATATGCACTATGCAGATTATAATGCATTCGTGCTGTGTTATTATTATTGTGTGTTTTTCTTAGAATACAATAAATGAATAATTATAATGGTTGTAAACAATGATAATGAATGGTGACTAGTGAGGTAATGTTTCAGTCTCTACTCACGGCAGGCACTGTGTTGGTTCTCACAGTCACATCTCCATGACAATGGAATGCATGTGTCTTTCTGACAAACAAACTGAAGAGGGAGACAGAGGTTTAGGTTGAAGACCTAAATGTTACCCAAACAACCCAATGGTACCCAAACATTAGCTAAAGTATAACAGACACCTGAATGGGATTCAGTCAGACAGTGTAAGTGAAGCTGAGGTGAATCACCTGGCTGGCAGTGCAGTTATTGGACATGCACTGCTTGTTGTCAGCTGACAAGTCAGAGTCGGTGGGACAGGAACAGTTGTATCCTCCTCCAGGTGAGAGCAGACACAGGTGACTGCAGCCTCCATTGTTGATCTGACATGGATGACCAGACACTGCAGGGTGGAGAAAACATGCAACACATGTAAGGAACATGAGAACACACACCTATAGACCTGCGCAGTGACGTCACCGCCCCGGTTCCAGAAGTGTTTTCCCCATTCATTTTTCTCAAAGACTTTTCGAAAATAATTCATATAAAGACGATTACAACGTGGACAAAGCCAACTCGGGCCGTGACAAATCATGATGACACACAATCTTTTGGGACAATCAAATGATTTCTAAGATGAAAAACGAAACAAAAAGTATTGTATCCTGCCGCTTTCTACCGCACGCTAAAAACTCTCACACTTGCATTCAAAGCATCCAAAGTTTTGACTCCACCATATCTCAGTGGCCTCATAAAACCCTACAAGTGCCTAAATCCACAATGCACTAGTGGCACTTCCAAAATGCACTAGAATGCGCTAGATCAGTGGTTTTCATCCCAGGGACCACCATTTATTCAGCATTTGAGCCACGGACCACCATTTAAGGAAATTTTAGCCCCACAGACCCCCAAACTAAAGATTCCCTTTGCTTCTCTCCATGACCATTACTCTTCTAGTTGTTGTGTAGATTAGGACTGATTCCCATGATGAATATTTTAACTCTTGAGAGTGTAAAAATGAAACCAAATGGACCCGCAAGGGTCCATTTGGTTTCATTTTTACACTCTCAAGAGTTACATCTGGTTAAGCAACTTAGCTGGAGACCACCTGGAACCCTCTCAGGGACCACTGGTGGTCCCCGGACCACCTGTTGAAAACAGCTGCTCCAGATGCTCGCCTGGAAGGGAATATGACCATTAAATGACCATTAATCTTCTACATTCTCTAGTTGTGTAGACTTGGGCTAATTCACATGATGAATATTTTAACTCTTGAGAGTGTAAAAATGAAACCAAATGGACCCACAAGGGTCCATTTGGTTTCATTTTTACGCTCTCAAATAGTTACATCTGGTTAACCAACTATCCATCATTTAGCCTGGGGACCACTGGTTGAAAACCACTGTCATAGGAGGAGAAATGGTGAAAAATGAGGGTTTTATCTCTGGCGCCTGTCAATCAATTCCACCCCAACTCACCAGCCAAAAAGCACTAGATTTTCCGCCAGGAGTTTTTCACTAATTTTGGCGCTAGGGGGGTCTGAAAAAGCGCTAAATATAGCGACATATGCGCCAAGTTGGCAACACTGGCCACAGCGGCTAATGACCGTGTCACGTGTAACTTAAGACACGGTGTGATTGGCCAGTCAGGGCAGAGCCATCTAGTGTCAGTTGCGACATTGGGGGGTCAGACACTGAGCGCTCGAGCTGCTGTTCATGCAGCCTGAATAGGGACAAACTGGAGTTGAAATGCGTTGTATACAACGTAGCAGCGGCGCCATTGGACTGGCCCCATGAAGTGAACGGAGTTTTACGCATGTTTTTTTTTTCCTCCCAAAATCCCAATAAGCCGGACTTCCGGCACCAGGCCGGAAATCTTTAACCCCTGCTTTATGCATGCACCCATACCATTTTCTCATGCCCCCCCAATGAGCCTATTTCACAGCCAGCACGCGCTGGCCTCTCGCGGGCGATAGTGGGGTGGTCTCACGAGAAGTCGTGCACAACTGCAACTTCGCGGCGGCCCGACTTCTCGTGAGACCACCCCACTATCGCCCGCGAGAGGCCAGCGCGTGCTGGCTGTGAAATAGGCTAATTGGGATGGCATTATCACATTACGAACACCAGCATGTTGTTTATACATTAAGACACATATCAATGAATACAACAATACAGAACAAATAACAATGAAACATAATGAAGAGTAATAATGAGTTACAGCAGGTGGTACAGACCCTCAGGTTGTCTAGAGGGGTGGTAGATGTGGATATCATATGGAAAGATCAGGTTACTGATGACTGTGGTGTTGTCGATACCATTAGTCTTGTTGGCTCTGTAGATGGATCTGGTCCTCAGGTTTGTCCAGTAAATGTGATCCTCAAACACAGCAATAGACCAGATGTTCTCCTGACTCACAACTAGACACACGGAACACCAAATAAAAAGTCACTGTTGTAAAATGCATATGCTAGTATTTCCAAATACTGCTTTAACATAAATCAGTACAACAAAATGAATAACATGTGTAATAAGTGTGTGTGTGTGTGTGTGTGTGTGTGTGTGTGTGTGTGTGTGTGTGTGTGTGTGTGTGTGTGTGTGTGTGTGCGTGTGCGTGTGTGCGTGTGTGCGTGTGTGCGTGTGCATATATGGGCCTGTGAGCCTGTGTATGCATGCGTACCTGTCTGTCTGTTGGTTCCATCCAGGTTGGCAAACTCAATGTATTTATCATCGTTGGTCCAATAGATGTGATCATTGATGTAGTCTAACGTCAGACCACTGGGAATGGAGATCTTCTCCTTCACGATGACTGTCCTGTCAGTGCCGTCCATCCCCATCCTTCCTATGTGGGGGTTGTTGTAACTGCTTTCTGACCAGTACAAGTATCTGTCAGGGAGACACTGTGTCAGGTCACTATTCACAACTAATCACACATAGTGGGAATACAATATGATGGACGGACGGATGTTCAACTTCAAAAACACAATTAAATTGTTAATCACAGTAATTTCTATGACAATGGATCGCCCACTTAAAATTGTAAACAGCTCTATTCACAGGATGGTTTATAAATTCAGTGTTTGGTTCATGATGTCAACACAGTGTTCTTACCCGTAGCGTACATCCACAGCTATGGACAGTGGCCGGTACAGGTCAGTGTTGAGCAGGACTGTTGGGTACGACCCGTTTAGTTTGGACACACCTATGGTGTGATGCACACTGTCACACCAATAGAGGTTTCCTCCTATCCAATCAACAGCTAGACCAGATGCTGTGATGTTCACTGTGTTGTGAATGACCTGTTAATGAATACATGCACTCTGAATATACTCACCATGAATTCATTCTTACATTAGAGCAACGTGTCAAAGCATTGGCTGTATGGGAGGTGTGTGTGGGGGTGTGTGTGTGTGTGTGTGTGTGTGTGTGTGTGTGTGTGTGTGGTGTGTGTGTGTGTGTGTGTGGTGTGTGTGTGTCTGCCTTTTAGAAGGTATTGAATCAAGAGTAATTTAAATTACCCCCCCCCCCCACACACACACACACACACACACACACACCTGGATGTCACTGCCGTTGATGTACATGACACTGATCATGGTGTAATCTTGTCCTGTCCTCTCTATCCAATAAATCTTCTGCTGCTGATAGTCAAAGTCCAGAGACTCTGCATCCTTCAAGTCCTGTCACAGTACAGCAGTTGTGTTAGTATCAGACTGGAATACATTCCAGCATGTCAAAAGCAGTGTGTGTATAATATTATAATATATAGGATTACATAGGATGTGTTGTTATTATGTCCAATGGTTTTCACCTGTTTGATCACTGTGGAGCTGGAGCCATTCAAGCTGATCCTCATCAGGTTGTCTCTGTTGGCTAAGATGAGGAAGGGCTCCACCTCTGGAGAAAGACATTACACATGAGTTGGTTTACACAATTAAGTATTAAGTATTATTTAAAAGACCCAAATAACCTCAAAGCCGGACCCTCAGCTCTGTCTTCGCTCAGCTCCATGTTCCCTCAGCTCTAAGTTCCCTCAGCTCTATGTTCCCTCAACCAAATTTAATAGTAGTATGTACAACGTGTATATACTGCTGGGACTATAACTGATTAATTGAGATTAATTAATCACAGAAACAATAACACAATAAATCAACTAACTATTTTTAATCGCAAACAGATTTTGCACCCATAACCTTTTACACTCGACGGATTTCAAGGGTACCGACCATGTCATTATTCCGACCTCCCATAATCCCAAAAATGATCTATGTCGGAATACTGGGTGGACACTACCAAAGCCCCCACTATATATATATAGAGTATAGTGTATCAATGAGTGAGTTTTTCCAAATCAAAATTTCCCATCATCCAGTGGGCCAAGCAAAGCTGTCTGATTGGCGGGGACTGGCCGTAGATCCTAAGTCCCAGAGATCCTTAGTCTCATTAGTTGGAACATGTGCAAAATCCCTGAGAGTATCTCTGAGAGTTAGATACAGGGCTGGTAATTTTGAACAAAACAATGGTCGGTCAGATTGTTGCATGCACCAACATGATCGGTTGACTATGCCTGAAATTCGTCCAGTGAGGGACCAGCACCATTTAAAAAAAATGAATATCATGGAAAAAATTGTTTAGTTCCACAATTCCATTCAAAACCTTGAACTTCCATTAATTATATATTCAGTGCACACATTGTAAATGATCTCAAGTATTTATTTATTTATTTATTTATTTATTTATTACAGAATTTTGGCGTCCAGCTCATAAAACCCACCAAAACAGGATTTCAAAAAAGTAGAATATTTTACTAGACCACTAAAAATATGTTTTAAACAAGAAGAATGTCAACTATAGTAAAAATAATTAATCTATGCAGTAATACTTGGTCTGGGTTACACATTATTTAATCAATGGGGCATGGCATGGAGGTGATCAACCTGTGGCACTGTTGAAGTTTTATGGGAAACCAGTTTTGCTTTTATAAATGAATGTAAATAAATGTATATTGTTCAGTATTATGTCTCACACCTTCTTGGCCGTACAACCCAGATTCTCTGTTGGGTTAAAGTCAGGACAGTTGGCTGCTCAGTAATACCATGGTCAGTACAGCAGTTACTAGCAGTTCCTGGGCAAGCCCGTGGGCAGGTACCACATTGAGCTGGATAGGAAAATTAGCATCTCCATGAAGCTTGTCAACATATCGAAGCACAAGGCACTCTAAAAAGATGGGTGTGTTGAAGTTTTCAGTCGATAACATCGCCTAAATCATGACGTGTTTTGCCATGTCCAGTCTCCAGGCCATGTTATTGGCTGCATGGTGTTGATAGTGACAGTGAAAAGTTGAGAGTGGTTTCAACACAGCCATCTTTTTAGAGGACCCTGTGCTTCAGTATGTTGACAAGTGTCATGGAGATGCAAATTTTCCTTTCCAGCTCGATTTGGCACCTGCTCACAGACCCAAAACTACTAGCTGCTGTACTGACCCTGTTATTACTGCGCTTAACAGTCCAGCCAACTGTCCTGACTTTAACCCAACATAGAATCTGGGTTGCATTGTCAAAGGAAGTTTGAGACATAAGACTGAACAATACAAATTAATTTA
>CM076975.1:43345126-43370126 GCA_039105355.1 Benthosema pterotum | reverse complement strand
ATACGTCTGCAACAGGGCTCTATCAGTTTAAAATGTGTTTCAATGGGTGGTACACATGGGAGACACTTATTGTGAAGTTTAGACCGGAAAAGGTAGCGGTTGTTGTATTGGGGAAGTTGTTGGAAATTGGAAATACTGGTCCAAGTAGGAGAATAGTTTTGGGTGCGCGCGTACTTTAATAGTCCAAGTGAAGACAAAGTTGTACATTATCAGTTAGACTAATATGATATTAACACTTTCAAATGAGGACAGACACTGCCTGGGACACAGCCTCACGCCACGCGAGGCGAGGCTTCTGTTGTTGAAAACAAATGGACTGTCGTCTGTCGCATCCAGAAACAGTGCTAATCAAATTAAAACCTTACCACTGAACGGATTATGGACTGTGAGTACTGTACAAGTCAAGCTTATTTTATTTTTGTGCACCTGACCAGACAACCTATCATGCATGCTATTGTGCAGGAAAGTTGTCCATTGAAGGAAACATTCTAAGTGTTTGGCTCATCTCAGGCTATTATTTGGTTGAATATGTTGTGGGAAAATGAAAAGAAATAACCGATTTTTACCGATATATAATGGAAAACTAACCGAAAATAACCGATTTTCGTGCATGGAGGGGCGCACTGTTACTAATTCGCCCAGGGCGTCATAAAGCCCAGAACCGCGTCTGTCTCTAACCCTAATGCTGCGTTCACACAGGAAGATGGAACAATGTAAAGACATGTTGTGAGTTGATTTGGAGCAGCTACATGCAAGGTTTCACCTTCACAACATGGACAGGTGATGAAATTAGCACATGTGCTAACACAAATGCATCTTTGGTGCATTTACACTATATAGCGCCTTTAGGAGGAGCAATTAGGGGTTAAGTGTTTTGCTCAGGCGCACATTGACGCCAACTGCGGGGGAGCCTGGGTTCGAACCGGTTGCCATCCGGTGACTCTACCCCTGATCCACTGCTGCCCCCAATACTGCTGTGCAATGAGCAATGTGATTGTTATGTCCATATCAAATAAGTACAGAAACATAAGGTCATGTTGCTGGCTTCCATTGACAATGAAAGGTAGACTGCATGGTTGAATCTGCCCTGTGTGAACGCAGCATAACCCTAAACACCAGCAGAAGCCTGGTAGTCTGGATGCCACTCTGACCCCAGGAATGTGGAACTATCAATCTCACATTGTTGTCATTTAGTCACACACACTTTCACCACTAAGAAACTACAATTATCCTTCCAACTCAACTGGCACACTGTGGTGGAACACTCCCAACAGTAAAATGCAAGAAAAAATAGCAGATCTACAAACTCATAATGTGTTCCATGATTGCAAGGCATTGTGAACTATTAGACCGGCCTTTTTCAAATGGCCAAAGTGTTTACTGTACTGTATGTCTTCTTTCTTGTGTGTCCCTAACTACACTAATCCTGTAATGAGCTCCAATCGGTTCTCCTGCATGATTTGGAGACATTGGCATAACTTCCTAAATTGACTTGTGTAAACTAATGGACTAATGGAGACAATAGACAGTGCAATAAGACAAAGTCGAGACAATATATAGACGAGACAACAATAGTGCAGCAGACCAGTAAAGTGCAAACTGTACACCTAACTTGAGGTGAAGGTGCTAAGCTAACCAGGTGTGATAAAGTGGCAGTAGTGTGAAGCTAACAGACAGTGTTGGGGGTAACGAGTAACGAGTAATATTACTACTTTTTCAGGTAACGAGTAGTGTAACGACACTACCTCCTAGAAAATAGTAATAATATTACAGTTACTTCTACTAATATTACTTCGTTACTTTTGTCATGCTGCTGCGTTCAACAGTATTCTGTTGGTGAAGGGAGATGAGCTAATGTCACTTTAGTTTGAGCGGAAAAAAAGAGCAGCGTCTTTTTATTAGGCAGACGTACAAAGACATCTGGTGTCAAAGCTGCGACATTGAGGCGTCAGAAACGTAGCGCTCGAAAGCTATTTGTGCAGCTTGTTGTCCCTATTTGTTGTCCCGATCCTCAATAGAAGTCTATGTAGAAGAGCCGCGCTTGAACTAGCCACTTAAAGAGAACGGAGTTGGCGCTAATGCTCTGCGTTGCTCTTACCTTTAAGAAACTCCGGTGATTCTTTGTTGAGATTTGAATCGAAAAACTCTGAGGCCATGCTCACCCGATTGCAATAATTCCAACTGTGGTCCAAGTATATCCAAGGATATTTTCATTTGCCATATAAGTTATGCGTTTATAATATGCGTTTATCACACAATAGCTGGGCTAAATGTCCACACTCGATGCCTGTTGGGATGCTGTCTGTCAGGGGATTTCCCATACACAGCTGTTCTAATTACGTGATGCCTCTTGGTCTGTTTGCACAGTAGGCCTATCATCAATTAAGCCACTGGAGCTATAAGCTCTCACATACTCAATATTAAATCAAAAAGATCTTATGCTTATGTATGTTTATCATACATTTTAATTTTGCATTAAAACATAGTTGACAGACAGAACTGTAACCAAATAACAATCCACTGACTGAAATAACAGCCTACTGCAACTATGCAATCTATGGTAGGCTATACTGTATGTTAATCATGTGTGGCATATAAATATTAATATATTTTAGTATTTTTTCCAGGGTGGGATGTCTGTATTCATTCATCTAAATACATTTATCTAAATACATCCATCCATCTTCACCTGCTTATCCGTAGTCGGGTGGTGGGGGCAACAGTCACCCAATTGATGTTTGGCTGATTGGTGACTCTTGTTATTCTTCTTCATTAGATTCAGCTCTAAAAGAAGCTGACAGATTGTATAGTTGTAGCTAATTTCCTTTTTTCAGGGATCTGGGTGCAAAAGTAATGTAAAAAAGTAATATGTAATATACTACATATTACTTTTGCATCCAAGTAATAAGTAGTGTAATATTATTACTTTTCTAAAGGGGTAATAAGTAATAAGTAGTGTATTACTTTCCTAAGTAATATTCCCCAACACTGCTAACAGACAGCTAGACAGGACTTACAGTACTACTATAAACTACTACTAGAAACTACAATATACTACAGCTAGAAACTGCAACTAAAAATCTAAAGCTATATAGCTACAACTAAACAAACAAACAAACAAACAAACAAACAAACATATAGCTTACTATGAGGTGAGATATACATGTGCAGGATAGGATAGGATAGGATAGCAGCAGTTCGATCCAGTCCTTCAGTTGTATGTGTGTGTTTGACCATGTGTGAGTGTGTGCGTGTGCGTGAGTGTGTGTGCGTGTGTAAGAGGTAGTGGGTAGTTGAAGGTCCAGCGTCCGTGTGCATGTGTGTGTAGGGAGTTCAGCGTGTGCGTGTGTGCGTGTGCACCCCCACCGTGGGAGGGGGAAGGAGCGGCAGCGTGGGGGGGTGCAGAGTGGGAGGGTGCAGAGTAGGAGGGTGCACAGTGGCGTGCACAGTGCGAGGGAGTGGGAGGGAGTTCAGCATCCTGACGGCTTGGTGAACGAAGCTATCGTTTAACCTGCTGGTCCTTGCCCGGAGGCTCCTCAATCTCTTCCCTGATGGGAGGAGGTTGAAGAAGCCGTGTGTAGGGTGGGTGGTGTCGCCTGCGATCTGTAGCGCCCTGCGGGTCACACGTGTGTTGTAGATGTCCTGCAGGGACAGAAGGGGGACACCCACGATCTTCTCGGCTGCTCTCACTGTGCGCTGCAAGGACTTTCTGCAGGATGCTGTGCACCCACCAAACCACACAGTTATGCAGCTGGTCAGGATGCTCTCGATCGTGCCACGGTAGAAGGAGCACATGATGGGGAATGGGGCTCTGGCTCTTCTCAGTCTACGGAGGAAGTAGAGGCGCTGCTGAGCCTTTTTGACCAGTGCTGTGGTGTTCGTGTTCCAGGAGAGGTCCTCTGTGATGTGTACACCAAGGAATTTGGTGCTCTTCACTCTCTCCACTGCAGTTCCATTGATGTTCAGTGGGGAGTGCTGGGTGTGCGCTCTCCGAAAGTCAACAATGATCTCCTTCGTCTTCTCCATGTTGAAAAGGAGGTTGTTGTTTGCACACCACGTGGTCAGCTGGCTCACCTCATCTCTGTAGTTGGACTCATCATTGTTGTGGACGAGACCGACCACAGTAGTGTCGTCCGCAAACTTGACGAAGATGTTGTTGCTGTGCTTTGGAGTGCAGTCGTGGGTCAGCAGGGTGAAGAGGAGGGGGCTGAGCACACATCCCTGGGGGGCCCCCGTGTTCAGGGTGATGGTGCTGGATGTGTTCCCGCTGACTCGGACTGCCTGCGGTCTCCCAGTCAGGAAGTCCACCAGCCAGTTGCACAGTGACGTGTTCACTCCCAGCTGGTCCAGGTTGTGTATGAGCTGCTGGGGGATGATGGTGTTGAATGCTAAGCTGAAGTCGATGAACAGCATCCGTACGTGTGTGTCCTTGGTGTCCAGGTGGGTGAGCACTGTGTGTGTGTGTGTGTGTGTGTGTGTGTGTGTGTGTGTGTGTGTGTGTGTGTGTGTGTGTGTGTGTGTGTGTGTGTGTGTGGCGGCTGCATGCCGGGTGGCTGCAGAGAGCAGTGAGATGAGCCTGTTTTAAACATATAACCACGCGCACACCCGTTGTAACTGCCATCGCCAATGCAGTAGGGCTTTGACATGTTTTGGACATTTTTGGTACACATGTGCTTTATAGCCACGCTCAAATCAGCCTTTAAACAAGCGCTGAACAGTGGCCACGTCTACAAACAATGCTCGAATGTTTTTGATCCCAGCCCACCAGCTGTCGGTGTTGCTACAACTGACTTCGAGCATTATGTACGACCACTATCGGACCGTGAGTGGATTACTTTTCAGCAGCATGAAAGAGCGTATCGAGGAACATTGGACACCAAACTCCTGCACGAAAGAACTAACTTTGCCGTCACTCCGGGTGGCGCTGAGAAATGGAGCAGGCTGGTCTCTGTCCTGGTCGGTGTCTTCTTCAAGAATGGAATATTCTCTACAATGCAGCGAAACGGACACCCATACAGATACCCGCTCTTGAAATATGCCGCTAGAATTCTGAAAAAGTTCCCCCTGAGTGACGACTACCCAGTGGATAATACGCCCGACTCGATTACAACCTGGATTGAGGCGCAACATTTTTTATCCGTGAGAACATACAACCTGCGCTCCGTACTGCCACTGGGGCTAGAACGCAACGGCAGCAGAACAAAGTTCCCAGAAACAAACTAGCGTACCTTTGGCAACATCGAAAGTCAAAAGCAATCGATATAATCATGAACAATAGTTGTTTCCCTGAACCACCACCCGCTGTTAGTAATACAGCTACTGTATTTGATTATTACCGTATTGTCCCGAATATAAGACGACCCCATTATAAGGCTATCCCCATTTTTCAACACTCATTTGTGTAAAAAAAGAACACTGAATGTCAAATAATATAGTCCCCAAATATAAGACGACTCAACTTTTTAGGATATTTCCATTGGGAAAAAAGCACAGTCTTATATTCAGGCCAATAGGGTATAAGGCTAAATATCAGGACGCCACCATCACCATGCCCCTGGCCACGCCCCCATGGCACAACGTCATAGAAAACACAGAACCAGGTTCCACGCCCCCATGGCACAACGTCATAGAAAACACAGAACCAGGTTATCTCCCAGATACATGTAGGTTCACAGCAGAGGAGGTAGATACAGTTCTAATTTCCCTTCCTAACAACAAAGCCAGTGGCTCTGATGAGACCCTGAGAGCTACCAGGCCCATGTCAACACAGAACCTTACATATATTTTTAATACCTGCCTGATTAATGAGCATGTTCCTGATTCTTGGAAGGGCGCCCTCATTTACAGGACTCCAAAAAAGGACAATAATCCAGATGACCCGTCTACATGGCGCAACATCTCTCTACTTCCCACCATATACAAAGCCTTCATGAAGTGCCTGCTTGCCCGCATTCTACCATGGCTGGTGGACACAAGAAACACTCTCCCCACATCAGAAAGCCTATATCAATAGACAGGGAATGCTTGAGTATGTATTCTGCCTGAAAACAGGCATAGATGATTTCAAACATGAATCATCCAAATTCTACACTGTGTTCCTGGACTTTAGAGACGCGTTCGGCACACTCTCACATAAGGTGATGCTGAATGCACTGGAGGAAATACATTTACCTCGCCCTTTTGTGAACATTATATCCGATGTGTACCAGAACTCATTTCTCCAGGTCATCTGCGGGCAGCAGCTCACAGACGCAGTTTCTCTCAAGGTGGGAATAAAAACGGGCTGTCCATGGAGTGATGTCAATTTTATCCTGGCACTCAACCAATGGATGAAATGGATCCATCAGTGTGCCCCGCCGCACGTCCGGTCCCCAAACCCCGTCCAGGGATATGCTGACGACGTGCAGGTATCATCACGCGAGGAGGACGTCATCACCAACATGTTGGCACGCACCGATGAATTCCTCCACTGGTCCGGGCTCCAGGTGAAACATACAAAGTGTGCCGTGCTCCATGAACGCCGCAGCAAGAAAGGCCAAGAAAGACAAGCCTCCCTCCTTCCTAATCATGGGCCAACCCATCAGGGTGTACGACCGCAATGAGACGTACCCATACCTGGGACATAAGTTCAACATCGCTGGTGAGTGGGGGGAGCAAGTTGAGGAGCTGAGAGTTCCACCGTCGCCTCGACTTGATTGACCTGTCTCCTCTCCCCATCGTCATGAAATTCGTGGCCATGAGAGTAGTGGCTTTGGCGAAGATACAACATCTATTTGCCAATGTGCACATCCCCCAAAATGCACTGAGAGACATGACAAACAGAACTGTCCAGCTGGCCAGAAAATGGGTTGGCCTAAACTCACACTCCACACGGGACATACTCTTCCTTTCATATGGCGAAGGGGGCCTGGGGGTCCCAAATGTAAAGTGGATTTATACAGCAACAAGGCTAAGCCACCTACTACACATGCTCAATAATGATCACGGCACCGTCAGAGAAATGGCCCGGGCATCACTCCTACTGGACCTGCGCAGGAGGAAGGTACCCCTGGCCACCTCAGACCAGGATAACTTCCTGGGCTTTAGGAGGAAAGACTCTGGGAAACTGGACTCACAAGCCAGGGGCTTTGGGGTGTGGTCCGATTGGCCAGATCTCAATGACCTCTGCCAGCGATCGGGAGTCCAGCTAAAATGGGCAAAAATAACAACAATGTGCCCATCTCTGATGGATTAATTACAGACTCCAGCGTGGTGGTGGAGGCCACCCTAACCCACCAAGGAGTGGACATTAGACTGCAGGAAGAAACGGCAAGTAGAGTTCTGCTTAGTACGAAACAGACTGAAGCCAAACAACATTGACGTGGACTTAGACTGCAGGGAAAGCTGGCCTGTGTTGATGCAGCCGATCATTCTGTTTCACATTCGATGTATAAAAATGCTGCTATTGGTGAGGATGTTCTAAAATTCATCATTAAGGCCAGACTGCAAGTGTTACCAACTAAGTACAATCTGTCAATCTGGTACCCCGACAGCCATACTCCACTCTGTATAAACCACCAGGGTTCTGAACAACACCTAGAATCTATTGCACACATAACAAATGGCTGTAGTGCATACAAAAAATTGTATATTGCTCGCCATGACCGTATTGTTGACCTCGTGTCTGATGCAGTGCGAAAATATGTACCATCTAGTGCAGCAATGTATAAACATACAAGAGTGCTACCACTTTGGTTTAGCTGCGAACGTGATGTCTTTGCTAATATCCCAAATACACCTGATGTTGCTTTTGTCGACACAAGTCACAAGGAGGTTTTGATTTTGGAGGTGGGCTGTGTCTTTGATTCGTACATGGAGCAGGCATTCCAGGATAAAATCTCAAGGTATCAACCATTACTTGGAATTATGACGGGTCTAGGATATCGATGTAGACGTGTACATATTGATATTTGGAAGCCTGGGCCATGTGTATAAACTGACCGTGAGTGGCCTACGAATAGCTGGCATGACAAAGAGTAAAGCCAAACAACTCGCTAAATTCTGTTCTGTATCGGCTGTTATAGGCAGTTTGTTTCTGTGGAGGATGAGGTGCTATGTGTACCCTTAAGTGAACATGAACTGTCAGCCCTGTTATATTTGTTTCCCTGTAAATTAATGTAATTTGTGGATTCAAATAAAGAATTAAAGTGTACTCACAACAATCTGCAGGTTCGTCTGACCGGTCCCCACAGTCATCTACTGTGTCACATTTCCATGACAATGGAATGCACTTGTAATCCCGACATATAAACTGATGGGGGAGACAGAGGATTCTGTTTAGAATCAATAAATAGTTCAAATAACTAACTTACAACACAAAAATACATTTTTTAATAACAAACAATATCCTATTTTTCTTAAAGAGATTCAAACAGTTTGAGCAAACTGAACACACAAAGGCCCTTTCACCAACCCCGCCTCATGTATGGGCAGTGATGACGTGGAGGAGAAGACACTGCCACGGTGCAGATACGTTTTAATCCTTTCAGGCAGGGAATCCATTTTTGGATTCTGTACAGTATATACAATATTCCAGAATGAACTTTTTTATGCTGATATATACATATTTAAAGTTTTTCAGAAACCTTAGTTCAGGCCAAAATTTAAACCCATAACCTCTTGCTATGATTTAATGCTACATGTAACATCATTTCCTGATGATCTTCTAATAACTTTGACACTGATCTTATTTAATCTATTCATATTCCCACGTATTTAAGTGTTTGGTGAAATGTAAATGAATAAATTAAGTGGAAATGTAGTAATGTAACACAAGTGAAGCTGAGGTGAATCACCTGGTTGGCAGTGCAGTTATTGAACATGCACTGCTTGTTGTCAGCTGACCAGTAGTGGTTGGTAGGACAGGAACACTTGTATCCTCCTCCAGGTGAGAGCAGACACAGGAGACTGCAGCCTCCATTGTTGGTCTGACATGGATGAGCAGACACTGTAGGGGGGAGAAAACATGACAGACTATAGTATAGACAATAACATCACAGTGACTGTACTGCAGTCTACTCCAACATAGACTGCAGTATGCCTAGCATACTGCAGTCACATATAGAATGGCCAGGTTGCTGACATTGTTTTCAAAAGGCAGCCAGTGAAGAAAATTGCATTGATTTTCTCAGAACACAAAGCTGATGCTGACAAAACACCCCTGTCTCCCTGTAACAGTTAAAAGACATAATGAAGAGTAATAATGAGTTACAGCAGGTGGTACAGACCCTCAGGTTGTCTAGAGTGGTGGTAGATGTGGATGTCATATGGATCGATCAGGTTACTGATGACTGTGGTCTTGTTGATACCATTAGTCTTGTTGGCTCTGTAGATGGATCTGGTCCTCAGGTCTGTCCAGTAAATGTGATCCTCAAACACAGCAATAGACCAGATGTTCTCCTGACTCACAACTAGACACACGGAACACCAAATAAAAAGTCACATTTTAAAATGCAAATATGCTAGTATTTCCAAATACTGCTTTAACATAAATCAGTACGACAAAGTGAATAACATGTGTAATAACTGTGTGTGTGTGTGTGTGTGTGTGTGTGTGTGTGTGTGTGTGTGTGTGTGTGTGTGTGTGTGTGTGTGTGTGTGTGTGTGTGTGTGTGTGTGCATACCTGTCTGTCTGTTGGTTCCATCCAGGTTGGCAAACTCAATGTATTTCCCATCGTTGGTCCAATAGATGTGATCATTGATGTAGTCTAACGTCAGGTCTCTGGGCCAGGAGATCTTCTCCTTCACAATGACTGTCCTGTCGGTGCCGCCCATCCCCATCCTCCCTATGTGGGTTTTTTTGAGACCATCTTGTGACCAGTACAAGTATCTGTCAGGGAGACACTGTGTCAGGTCACTATTCACAACTAATCACACATAGTGGGAATACAATATGATGGAAGGACGGATGTTCAACTTCAAAAACACAATTAAATTGTTAATCAGTTATTTCTATGACAATGAATCATCCACTTAAAAGTGTAAACAGCTCTATTCACAGGATGGTTGATAAATCCAGTGTTTGGTTCATGATGTCACCACAGTGTTCTTACCCGTAGCGTACATCCACAGCTATGGACCATGGCTGGTCCAGGTCAGTGTTGAGCAGGACTGTTGGGTACGACCCGTTTAGTTTGGACACACCTATGGTGTGATGCGCACTGTCACACCAATAGAGGTTTCCTCCTATCCAATCAACAGCTAGACCAGATGCTGTGATGGTCACTGTGTTGTGAATGACCTGTTAATGAATACATGCACTCTGAATATACTCACCATGAATTCATTCTTACATTAGAGCAGCGTGTCAAAGCATTGGCTGTATGGGAGGTGTGTGTGTGTGTGTGTGTGTGTGTGTGTGTGTGTGTGTGTGTGTGTGTGTGTGTGTGTGTGTGTGTGTGTGTGTGTGTGTGTGTGTGTGTGTCTGTGTGTCTGTGCGTGCGTGCGTGCGTGTGTGTGTGTGTGCCTTTTAGAAGGTATTGGAATCAAGAGTAATTTAAAATATAGCTGCAAGCAGCAATAAAACGGGATCAAGCAAGCAGCAATAAGGAGTAAGAACAATACGCACAAATAAGCCATAGAAACATGGGAGCCTGAACTTCAGAAATACATCAGGTAATTATGGGACCCGGGCAGGGTTTTTGAGCCCTGCCCTGACTGAGTAACACTTTGTAATCTGGTGAGATCTGAGTAAATGATTGGTGAGCTGTGAGTGAGTGGTGAACTGAGCTATGAACTAGGGATGCCTCGATGACACTTTTTCCAATGCAATTCGATTTCGATAAATCAGTGCCAAAAGCGATTCGATTTCGATTCGATATCGATCCAGCACATATTTAATTCTGTATGATGTTGTATATCTGGCATATCTTTTTCTTTCAGGCCCAAGATGGTACAAATGGAACCAAATGGACCCGCTAGAGTCCATTTGGTTCACATTTGTATCTTCTCAGGAAAATTTAGAAAATGGGTGGAATTCCCCTTTAACATTTTCTCTTTTCTGTTAGTGTCTGTTCACTGCACTGAGTGGACTACCACAGACACACACACACACACTGGAAAAACTGCAAGTTGCAATACTGGGCAGACAGACAGACAGACAGACAGACAGACAGACAGACAGACAGACAGACAGACAGACAGACAGACAGACAGACAGACAGACAGACAGACAGACAGACAGGCGCACACACACACACACACACACACACACACACACACACACAAACACACACAAAATACCGGCGCGTTGTTTCACAACCACAAAACAATGCATGGTACGGTAGAACGGGGGCACAGTGTTCCACAACTATCACCACCACTGACTGTTCCAAACTTCTCTTCCCCCCTCCCGAGTCCCTACACCTCCGCGGTCAACTAGGAATCAGTCCGTGGTAGACTGAATGTGAAAGCCCCATAAGAGCAGCATGTAACCGGCCGAAGAGCCGCATGCTGCGGGTTGGCCACCGCTGGTTTATGAGGTTGGTCGTATTATGGCGATTAGACGCATGACCACCGTGTGCGACGTCCACTTTGCAAGTGATGCATTTCGCTGTCTGTGCTTTACGGTGTGGGTACAACATGACTCCTTGATGGGTGCTCTGCGAATTTGCTAAGTTGCTAACTAGCAACAACAACAGCTCTCCCTGTAGCTCTGCCCAGAGTAGAGCTGTTGCGCCAACTCTGTTCACTTCATGGGGTCAGCCCAATGGCGGCTAATCTACTTTGACTTCTATTGAATTGGGACAACTGGAACCACGTGACCAGGCTGTTTTTCCGCCCCCTCAATGTCGCAATTCTTCTAATAGATGGCCCTGCCTTGCGCCGCAATGCATGCTGGTTAGAAACAACGAAAAGCTGGAGTGGATTACTGGAATGGAGTGAATTAATGGAGCGAATGAATCGCAGAATTAATCGCCGTTTTTGGCCATAGTGCGATGCGATAAACATATCGAATCGCGGCATCCCTACTATGAACTGTCATTAGTGACAACATGGCCGAATAGTGACAGTCAAACAGTGACAAAAACCAACATGGCCGAATAGTGACAACCACCATTACCATTAAAAAAAGTAAGTAAGCCTTGCCCAGCCATGAGGCCCATAGGGCAGGTGCCTATCTCCTGTTTCTGTAGCATGAGGCAGCTTGATGTACAAGTGCACCCTCTGGACATGACACTAGTATGACACAGGGTCTTACCCCCAATCCAACCCTTGATGCTGAGTGCCAAGCAGGGAGGCATTGGGTCCCGTTTTTAGAGCCTTTGGTATGACCCGGCCGGGAATCGAACCCCGGCCTCCCAGTCTCAGGGCGGACAGTCTAACCACAAGGCCACTGAGTTGGTGAATGAGTAAATGATTGGTGAACTGTGAGTAAGTGGTGAACTGAGCTGTGAATTGTAATTAGTGACAACATGGCCAAATGGTGACAACCACAATCATAATTACATTGAGTTTTCCCCTGGGTTACACATAGAACCATGAACTTAGAAGTAGAAGACCACATGAGATTGTGCATGATTGATTCATATTACTAGGTGTGAGTGCCGGGATTTTAACCCAGGAACTCTCAGTTCCAAGTCATGCGCTCTACCAATGAGGCTACCCAACAGACACAATATCTACTGGAAACAACACGCACATTCAGTGGACTGCGTGATCCCTTAAATATGCACAAATAAGCCATAGAAACATGGAAGAAATACATCATGTTATTGTGGGAGCACAGCAGGGTTTTTGGAGAATCTGACTCTGTATTGTCAGTAGTGGGACTTGAACCCTCAATCTTGTGTTCCGAAGTCAGGCACCCTACCGACTGAGCTATCCAGGCACAATGATTTGCTTAGTTGTTGTCATCAACAACAAGAAACAACCCAACAACATGGCACGGAGCAGTAAGCATTATGAACAATATGCACAATTCAGCAATCCGAGGGTGCAATTTTCATTGGCTTGTAAAAATGTCATTTTTTGATGAAAACAAATTTGCTTCTGAACTTTTGTTCGGATGGGGCCAAAGTTTTCATGTAGCAGGTGTCATGCAAATTGATAAAAAAAAAAAGTCCAGGCAGAAAATCAGGCATGAGCATTTTTTCAAACTGCTTAAAATGGTGGACACTCTGGGGGTGGAGCTTACCGGTCAAAGTTACAGATGTGTTCCACATGAACAAAGGAACATGTAGAAACAAATCCCATGATTTTTGGCCGAACGAGGCCCGAGTTATGCTTGTTCAAATGTTTCAGTTTCAAAGAATTGCTATAGCACCCCCGTTTGAGCAATTGGTGTAAGACTGGTTTTACTGCTATTTGGCATCCCCTTCTACAAAACTGGAAAATCTCAGAATCGGATTATGCTGCATGTGCAGATTAGGGACATTAGAATCATTTTCACAAACAAGCAATTTTCATTGGCTGGTAAAAACATAATCTTTTCACTTAAAACAAAATTCACACCTATTTTCATATTCGTATGGCTCCAAAGTTCATGTGTAGGTCATTTCCATGCATTTTGATCAAAGATTGTAGGAGGAAATGCATTTTAACTGTTTTACATATGATTCAAGATGGCGGCTCATCTAAAGGTCAGAGGTCAAAAGTCAGAATACAAAAGTTGTTCGGCATAAGCATACACATACGTGGATATGAGTTAAACTGCCAATGGTCAAGCGGTTCATGAGTTATGAGTGTTTAAAGTTTACATTTTCAAGTGAGTGCTATAGCGCCACCTTTTGGCCAGTGGTCATGGGCTTCTGAACTTTTTTCCGGATGCGGCCAAAGTTCACATGTAGCACGGTTCATGCAAATTGATCAAAAATCCAGGCAGAAAATCAGGCATGAGCATTTTTTTCAAACTGCTTAAAATGGCGGACACTCGGGGTGGAGCTTATCGGTCAAAGTTACAGATGTGTTCCACATGAATCAAGTAACACGTGGAAAGAAGTCCCATGATTTTTGGTCAAACGAGGCCCGAGTTATACTTGTTCAAATGTTTCAGTTTCAAAGAATTGTTATAGCGCCCCCATTTGAACAATTTGCTGCTATTTGGCATCCCCCTCTACAAAACTGTAAAATATCAGAAGCAGATTACACTGCATGTGTAGATTAGGGGGATTAGAATCATTTTCACAAACAAGCAATTTTCATTGGCTCGTAAAAACATAATTCTTTCACTTAAAACAAAATTCACACCTATTTTCATATTCGTATGGCTCCAAAGTTCATGTGTAGGTCATTGTTATGCATTTTGATCAAAGATTGTAGGAGGAGACGCATTTGAACTGTTTTACATATAATTCAAGATGGCGGCTCATCTAAAGGTCAGAGGTCAAAAGTCAGAATACAACAGTTGTTTGGCATAAGCAGACGCATAAGTGAATATAAGTTACAGTTACAGAGTCGAGCAGTTCATGAGTTATGAGTGTTTAAAGTTTGCAATTTCAGTTCAGTGCTATAGCGCCACCATTTGACCAGTGGTCACGGGCTTTGCATCATCACCGTTTGGCATCACCCTCTACCAGATTACCAATTTTCGCGAAAACCGACTGCACGGTTCAGCCAGAACAGCTATTTTTGGCGGAAGGAGGAGAAGGAGAAGGAAAAAAGAGACAGAAACAAGAAGGGACCAAGACTGCTAGACTGCTACCCCCCCCCCCCCCCCCCCCCCCCCCCACACACACACACACACACCAAGTATCCTTCATTCATCTTCATAGTGGTTGTTGTCACACTGACCTGGACGACACTGCCGTTGATGTACATGACACTCATGGTGTAATCTTGTCCTGTCCTCTCTATCCAGTAGATCTTCTGCTGCTGATAGTCAAAGTCCAGAGACTCTGCATACTTCAAGTCCTGTCACAGCACAGCAGTTGTGTTAGTGTAGTATTACGCGGAAGCGGGGATCGAACCCGGGACTCCCACTCGCCAGTCCAACGCACAACAAGTCGCGCCAATAGGGCTGAGCCCGATTGGCGGGGTTGTTGTCGCTGGCTCATGGCTGGGTGCTACATTCACCCCCTTGATCTTTTGGAGCGCGTCCTCGCGCTTCACACTTCACACCACGGACCCCCGTACGTGATGTCCCTCATGTGGACCCGCAAGGACGTATACGGGTATATTGGGAATAACACCCGCACTCCAAATCCTGCCGACTACGCCAGATTGTAGTATTACGCGGAAGCGGGGATCGAACCCGGGACTCCCACTCGCCAGTCCAACGCACAACAAGTCGCGCCAATAGGGCTGAGCCCGATTGGCGGGGTTGTTGTCGCTGGCTCATGGCTGGGTGCTACATTAGTATCAGACTGGAATACATTCCAGCATGTCAAAAGCAGTGTGTGTATAATATTGTATAGAGCTGCGCAGTGACGTCACCGCCCCGGTTCCGGAAGTCTTTTCCCAATTCATTTTTCTCATAGACTTTTCGAAAATAATTTATATCAAGACGATTACGCCGCGGCCAAAGCCAACTCAGGTCGTGACAAATCATGACAACAAACACAATATCGTCATATAATATATAATTGGGAAGAAGTAGAAAACGGCATGATACAACACTTTTTGTTTCGTTTTTCATCTTAGAAATTATTTTATTGTCCCAAAAGTTTGTGTGTGTCATCATGATTCGTCACGACTCGAGTTGGCTTCGTCCGCGGCGTATTCGTCTTGATATAAATTATTTTCGAAAAGTCTATGAGAAAAATGAATTGGGAAAAGACTTCCGGAACCGGGGCGGTGACGTCACTGCGCAGCTCTATAGGATTACATAGGATGTGTTGTTATTGTCTCCACCAGGCCGGAGGCATGGTGGGGAATATGTTTTACCCTCTGTCCGTGTGTGTGTGTGTCCGTCCGTTAACAAGTAATCTCCGGTGCCGTTTACCCGATCGCTGCCAAAATTTACACACACACTCCCTGGATGCCAACCATGAACCTCTGCTCCAAATGTTTGGCCAGGGCCTATTATAGCGCCACCAGGAGGCCAACTTTTGCATTTTTTTTGGCAAAAATCTGTGTGTGTGTCCGTCTGTTACCAGCTAATCTCCCAAACCGTAAACGCGATTAATGCCACAATTTGCACACACATTCCCTGGGTGCCAACCATGAACCTCTGCTCCAAATTTTTGGCCAGGGCCTATTATAGCGCCACCAGGAGGCCGACTTTTGCAATTTTTTGGCAAAAATCTGTGTGTGTGTCCGTCTGTTACCAGCTAATCTCCCAAACCGTAAACGCGATTTATGCCACAATTTGCACACACATTCCCTGGATGCCAACCATGAACCTCTGCTCCAAATTTTTGGCCAGGGCCTATTATAGCCCCACCAGGAGGCCGACTTTTGCAATTTTTTGGCAAAAATCTGTGTGTGTCCGTCTGTTAGCAGCTAATCTCCCAAACCGTAAATGCGATTGATGCCACAATTTGCACACACATTCCCTGGATGCCAACCATGAACCTCTGCTCCAAATTTTTGGCCAGGGCCTATTATAGCGCCACCAGGAGGTCGATAACCCGATTGATGTCACAATTTGCAGACACATTCCCTGGATGCCAACCATGAACCTCTGCCTCAAATTATCCACAATGGCCTATTATGGCGCCACCAGGAGGCCGATTCTTGCAATTATTTGGCAAAAATCTGTGTGTGTGTCCGTCTGTTAGCAGCTAATCTCCCAAACCGATAACCCGATTGATTGCCACAATTTGCACACACATTCCCTGGATGCCAACCATGAACCTCTGCCTCAAATTTTTCACAACGGCCAGAGCGCCACCACGAGGCTGATTTTTGGCATCTTTGTGCAAAAATCTGTATGTGTGTCCGTCTGTTACCAGCTAATCTCCCAAACCGTTAACCCGATCAATGCCAGAATTTACACACAGACTCCCTGAATGCCACCCATGAACCTCTGCTCCAAATTTCCGACAACGCTATGTTATAGTGCCACCAGGAGGCTGATTTTATAAAGATGATGAACACCAGGCAATTTACATAAAATCACACACTAAAATACTAGGCTGAGAAAAATATTCTCTCTAATATCCACTCTTTTCACAATGGCTTGTTATAGCGCCACCAACAGGTGAACATTTGCACAATGACTCAACATTTGGACAAAATGACTCAAATCATCTAAATGCTAAAGTCATACGAAGAAATGGAACCCTTTTAACATTGGCATATTATAGTGCCACAAGGAGGCCACAGTCTGAACTGGCCTGGTGGAGACCTGTGCCCAGAAGGGCACTTTTCTAGTTATGTCCAATGGTTTTCACCTGTTTGATCACTGTGGAGCTGGAGCCATTCAAGCTGATCCTCATGAGGTTGTCTCTTTTGGCTAAGATGAGGAAGGGCTCCACCTCTGGAGAAAGTGAAACATTACACATGAGTTGGTTGACACGATTAAGTATTAAGTATTATTTAAAAGACCCAAATAACCTCAAAGCCGGACCGTGTCTATGCTCCCTCAGCTCCATGTTCCCTCAGCTCCATGTTCCCTCAGCTCTATGTTCCCTCAGCTCTATGTTCCCTCAGCTCTAAGTTCGCTCAGCTCTATGTTCCCTCAGCTCTATGTTCCCTCAGCTCCATGTTCCCTCAGCTCTAAGTTCCCTCAGCTCTATGTTCCCTCAGCTCTAAGTTCGCTCAGCTCTAAGTTTCCTTAGCTCTATGTTCCCTCAGCTCTAAGTTCCCTCAGCTCTATGTTCCCTCAACCAAATTTAATAGTAGTACAATGTGTATATACTGCTGGGACTATAACTGATTAATTGAGATTAATTAATCGCAGAAACAATAACACAATAAATCAATTAACTATTTTTAATCGCAAACAGATTTTGCACCCAGAACCTTTTACACTCGACGGATTTCAGGGGTACCGACCATGTCATTATTCCGACCTCCCATAATCCCAAAAATGACCTATGTCGGAATACTGGGTGGACACTACCAAACCGGTGCACGCAATGGGAGAAGAAGCCCCCACTGATCCAAGCCCCCACTGTTCTGTCCTGGTCAATTAAAACAGAATAGTGAATACATACATGCATACATACATACATGCATACATACATACTGTGTATATACAGTATATATATATATATATATATATATATATATATATATATATATATATATATATATATATATATATATATATATTATATATATATATATATATATATATATATATATATATATATATATATATACAATGGGGGAAATAAGTATTTGACACGCTGATGATTTTGTAAGTTTTCATGGTTAGAATGAAATGAGCACTCTGTCATTTTTATGGTACTTTTATTTGAACAAATAGAGGCAGAATATCAACAAAAATGTCCACAAGAAAACATTTTTTAAAGGTTATGAATTAATTTGCGTTAGATCTGGTGAAATAAGTATTGGACACCCAAGCACAGTCTGACTTCGTACTTGGTGGAGAAACCTTTGTGGGCAAGCACAGTAGTCAGAAGTTTCTTGTAGTTGGTCACCAAGTTTGCGCACATCTCAGGAGGGGTTTTGGTCCACTCCTTTTTAGAGATCCTCTCCAAATCCTCAAGTTTTCGAGGGTGTTGCATTCCAACTCAAAGCTTCAGCACCCTCCATAGATTTTCCATAGGATTAAGGTCTGGAGACTGGTTAGACCACTCCATAACCTTAATATGCTTCTTCTTGAGTCACTCCTTTTTTTGCCTTGACTGTATGTTTTGGTTCGTTGTCATGCTGGAAGACCGAGCCACGACCCATCTTCAGTGGTCTGGCTGAGGAAAGGAGGTTCTTGTCCAAGATGTTGCCCCCATCCATTGACCTCACAATGCGGTAAAGTTGCCCTGTACCCTTAGCAGAGAAACAGCTTCAAAGCACAATGTTTCCAACTCCATGCCTGACAGTGGGGATGATGGTGTTAATGATTTGAAGGCAACACACTACATATTGAAATCCTGCACTGCCCGCAATGTCCCCTTGCTCAAGAACCCACATAGAGGCCTGTCTAAAGTTTGCCAATGAACACCTAAATGATTCAAAGCAGGCTGGGGGTCACGTGATGTGGTCAAATAAGACCAAAATTGAACTCTTTCGCATCAATTTGACTCATTGTGTTTGGAGGAAGAGAAATGCTGAATACAAACCCAACACCACCATCCCCACCGTCAAGCATGGAGGTGGAAACATTATTCTTTGGGGCTGTTTCTCTGCTAAGGATACAGGGCAACTTCACCGCATTGTGTGGCCAATGGATGTGGCCATGTACCGCAGGATCTTGGACAAGAACCTCCTTCCCTCAGCCAGAGGACTGAAGATGGGTCGTGGCTGGGTCTTTCAGCATGACAACAAACCAAAACATACGGTCAAGGCAACAAAAGGAGTGACTCAAGAAGAAGCATATTAAGGTTATGGAGTGGTCTAACCAGTCTCCAGACCTTAATGCTATGGAAAATCTATGGAGGGTGCTGAAGCTTCGAGTTGGAAAGCAACACCCTCGAAAACTTGAGGATTTGGAGAGGATCTATAAAGAGGAGTGGACCAAAACCCCTCCTGAGATGTGCGCAAACTTGGTGACCAACTACAAGAAACTTCTGAACTGTGCTTGCCCACAAAGGTTTCTCCACCAAGTACGAAGTCAGACTGTGCTTGGGTATCCAATACTTATTTCACCAGATCTAACGCAAATTAATTCATAACCTTTAAAAAATGTTTTCTTGTGGACATTTTTGTTGATATTCTGCCTCTATCTGTTCAAATAAAAGTACCATAAAAATGACAGAGTGCTCATTTCATTCTAACCATGAAAACTTACAAAATCATCAGCGTGAGCACCGGACAACACCAAGACTCCAGACAGAATGCAAGTTGGCCACCAAGGCCGTTTAATGGCAATTATAAAGTTCAATAATAGCGCTTTCTCATATAACTCAAATCAGAATAAAGTCTCTTAAACATAGAATGACCGTCTCCAAAAGTTTCCCCTCCGGCTGGAGGCGATGAGGTGGGGCGGACAGGGGAATTCCCTCCCTGGCGCTATGTGAAGTATTTTTAATGTCCCACTAGGGACCCCCCAGGTAGGTTGATATTAGTTTTCATCTGACCCCCCTGAGGATGTGCTTGTGCTGCTTGTATAGATTCGTTCGGGGTGGCGGGTTACCTACGAGAGAGGGAGAGATGTGGCTTAGTCACAATCTGTGCGTCACAATGATATGCTTTGACTATTGAATGTGCGAGATGTCGCTTACCGCCGAGCCGGCCCAAACTGTCCCTCTCGGCTGTCAGTCGAGGAGTGAGAGCAGGCGCTGCCATCCGGCTCCTTTTAGTGACGTCAGGGAGCGTCGCAGCTGTTTCCACTTGACTATGGACTACGTCAGCCGGATAGTAGCGATGGTTGATGACGCGACCAAGTAGGCGGTGTCTTCTTGGCTGCGCCCTGCCCTCACTCCACTGACTGCAGCTAGGACCGACTCACCCGGCGGCCGGTTGCCTAGCGACACTCCACAATATATATATATATATATATATATATATATATATATATATATATATATATATATATATATATATATATATATATATATATATATATATATATATATACAGAGAGAGAGATCCTAAAGGCTCATTCAGAGTTCAGAATTTCGGTGGCCACCGCGAGCACCGCGAGCACCGCGACCACCGCTATTCCATAGTCCACTGCCAGCACCGAACCCCTCCTGTTGTGGTGTGTTGTGTTGTGTGTTTTCTTTTTTTTAACCAGCCGTTAAAAACAAGCAAACGCTACGGTGCGGTGCGGTGGTTAGTAAAATCCGAGAGGAGGGCTGGAAAGTGCGGTGGTTACGGTGGTATGACGTCATATTGTAGGAAACGGTGGTCGCGGTGGGCACCGAAAATCCATCTCTGAATAGGCCTTTAGTCTCTTTAGTTGAACATGTGCAAAATCCCTGAGAGTTAGATACAGGGCTGGTAATTTTGAACAAAACAATGGTCGGTCAGATTGTTGCATGCACCAACATAATCGGTTGACTACGCCTGAAATTCGTCCAGTGAGGAACCAGCACCATTTAAAAAAATGAATATCATGGAAAAGTTGCTTTATTTCCACAATTCCATTCAAAACCTTGAACTTCCATTAATTATATATTCAGTGCACACATTGTAAATGATTTCAAGTATTTATTTATTTATTTATTACAGAATTTTGACATCCAGCTCATAAAACCCACCAAAACAGGATTTCAAAAAAGTAGAATATTTTACTAGACCACTAAAAAATATGTTTTAAACAAGAAGAATGTCAACTATAGTAAAAGTAATTAATCTGTGCAGTAATACTTGGTCTGGGTTACAAATTATTTAATCAATGGGGCATGGCATGGAGGTGATCAACCTGTGGCACTGTTGAAGTTTTATGGAAGACCAGTTTTGCTTTTATAAATGAATGTAAATAAATGTATATTGTTCAGTCTTATGTCTCACACCTTCTTGGCCGTACAACCCAGATTCTCTGTTGGGTTAAAGTCAGGACAGTTGGCTGCTCAGTAATACCATAGTCAGTAATGCAGTTACTAGCAGTTCCGTGGGCAGGTCCGTGGGCAGGTACCAAATTGAGCTGGATAGGAAAATTAGCATCTCCATGAAGCTTGTCAACATATCGAAGCACAAGGCACTCTAAAAAGATGGGTGTGTTGAAGTTTTCAGTCGATAACATCGCCTAAATCATGACGTATTTTCCCATGTCCAGTCTCCAGGCCATGTTATTGGCTGCATGGTGTTGATACACTGAACAGTTGAGATTGGTTTCAACACAGCCATCTTTTTAGAGGACCCTGTGCTTCAGTATGTTGACAAGTGTCATGGAGATGCAAATTTTCCTTTCCAGCTCGATTTGGCACCTGCTCACAGACCCAAAACTACTAGCTGCTGTACTGACCCTGGTATTACTGCGCTTATCAGTCCAGCCAACTGTCCTGACTTTAACCCAACATAGAATCTGGGTTGTATTGTCAAAGGAAGGTGTGAGACATAAGACTGAACAACACAAATTAATTTACAGCCGGTATCAAACCAAAACTGGGCTTCCATAACACCTCTACAGTGCCACAGGTTGATCACCTCCATGTCACGCCCCATTAATGAAATAATTTGTTCAGAAGTAGCACAGACCAAGCATAGACTGCATACAATGATATACTTTTCAGATAGTCGACATTTCATTTCTTGTTTAAAACATTTTTCTTTTTTAGTGGTCTCATAAAATATTCTGATTTTTGAAATGTTTTAGTGGGTTTTATGAGCTGGAAACCAAAATTGTGTAAAAATAAGAAATGTTGAAATAATTTACATTGCATGCACTGAATCTATAATTAATTTTTTAAATTTTTTCATTTAAGTTTTTAAATGAAAAAAAAAAAAAAAAAAAACTTTTCCATGATATTCATTTTTTTAAATGGTGCTGGTTCCTCACTGGACGAATTTCAGGCGTAGTCAACCGATTATGTTGGTGCTATGATTATGCTATGCTACTACGTTAGCATAGCATGTTAGCATGCGAACTCCCGCGAAAGTTTGCACACACTTGGCGAGTGGCAGGCACACAGTAAAATTTCGTAGAAATTTGGTTTCTAGTTATTATTATTATTAATCATCATCATCTGGGGACCCCCAAAAATGAATCACAACCCCCAAGGGGTCGTGGAAGGGGTCGTGGAAAGACTTGATCACGACTCCACATCACATTAAAGTTGCCTACGTGTGCATAATTAAGCATGAGGGAGCTGAGGGAAAAAAGAGGTGAGGGAACATAGAGCTGAGGGAACTTGGAGCTGAGGGAACTTAGAGCTGAGGGAACATAGACATGAGTCATGACCCCCCTCAAAGCAAGACTATCCCATTCCAAATGATAGGACAGATACACGTACACACACACACACACACACACACACACACACACACACACACACACACACACACACACACACACACACACACACACACACACACACACACACACACACACACACACACATAACCAGACAGTAGGGTTTGTTTAGTCAGTCAGTCAGTCAGACTTACTGGTGTTGTCTGTTGGTTTATCCTGGAGAGCTGATGAGAAACATGACAAACTAAATGAACTTCAGTGTTTCAGTGTAGTCCTTTCTCCTTATTGGACTTTCAAAGGAAAGCAATTAGTGTTAAACACTGTCGTTCTAAAGCCCAAAATACTAAGATTTTCATATTCACAAGGGGAAGGAAAACAGAATGTTCATTTGATATGTGTGTATGGAGCCTGAGGCTTCACCATTCCAACTCACTGCATTACTAACTGTCTCTAACCCTAATGCTGCGTTCACACAGGAAGATGGAACAATGTAAAGACATGTTGGGAGTAGATTTGGAGCAGCTACATGCAAGGTTTCACCTTCACAACATGGACAGGTGATGAAATTAGCACATGTGCTAACACAAATGCATCTTTGGTGCATTTACACTATATAGCGCCTTTAGGAGGAGCAATTAGGGGTTAAGTGTTTTGCTCAGGTGCACATTGACACCAACTGCGGGGGAACCTGGGTTCGAACCGGTTGCCATCCGGTGACTCCACCCCTGAGCCACTGCTGCCCCCAATACTGCTGTGCAATGAGCAATGTGATTGTTATGTCCATATCTAATAAGTACAGAAACATAAGGTCATGTTGCTGGCTTCCATTGACAATGAAAGGTAGACTGCATGGTTGAATCTGCCCTGTGTGAACGCAGCATAACCCTAAACACCAGCAGAAGCCTGGTAGTCTGGATGCCACTCTGACCCCAGGAATGTGGAACTATCAATCTCACATTGTTGTCATTTAGTCACACACACTTTCACCACTAAGAAACTACAATTATCTTTCCAACTCAACAGGCTAGTGTGGAACACTCCTAACAGGAAAATGCAAGAAAAAATAGCAGATCTACAAACTCACAATGTGTTCCATGATTGCAAGGCATTGTGAACTATTAGACCGGCTTTTTTCAAATGGCCAAAGTGTTTACTGTACTGTATGTCTTCTTTCTTGTGTGTCCCTAACTACACTAATCCTGTAATGAGCTCCAATCGGTTCTCCTCCATGATTTGGAGACATTGGCGTAACTGCCTGTTTTTAGGTCCTCTTTTACTTATTTATTTCCATTTCTTTTTCATCTTGTATCTGTCTTACCTGTGTTTTATGGACCTGAGTCTGCAATAAAGTCTTAAATTTAACTGAATCTACAATGTAACTAGTAACAAATAAATGTAGTCGCATGAAAGTACAATATTTGCTTCAGATACAAAGTGTGTGTGCGTGTGCGTGTGTGTGTGTGTGCTCACAACAATCTGCAGGTTCGTCTGACCGGTCCCCACAGTCATCTACTGTGTCACATTTCCATGACAATGGAATGCACTTGTAATCCCGACATATAAACTGATGGGGGAGGCAGAGGAATAACTTACAAGACAAAAATATTTTTTTAATAACAAACAATATCCTATTTTTCTTTCATAAAAGAGATTCAAACAGTTTGAGCAAACTGAACACACAAAGGCCCTTTCACCAACCCCGCCTCATGTATGGGCAGTGATGACGTGGAGGAGAAGACACTGCCACGGTGCAGATACGTTTTAATCCTTTCAGGCAGGGAATCCATTTTTGGATTCTGTACAGTATATACAATATTCCAGAATGAACTTTTTTATGCTGATATATACATATTTAAAGTTTTTCAGAAACCTTAGTTCAGGCCAAAATTTAAACCCATAACCTCTTGCTATGATTTAATGCTACATGTAACATAATTTCCTGATGATCTTCTAATAACTTTGACACTGATCTTATTTAATCTATTCATATTCCCACGTATTTAAGTGTTTGGTGAAATGTAAATGAATAAATTAAGTGGAAATGTAGTAATGTAACACAAGTGAAGCTGAGGTGAATCACCTGGTTGGCAGTGCAGT
>CM076975.1:43230126-43340126 GCA_039105355.1 Benthosema pterotum | reverse complement strand
GATACCTGTGAGTGTAAAGTTGGTTATGGGTCAAAGGGGGGTGCAGATCCTGTTTCAAAAATTATGAATATAGATTATTATTGTTTTTGTGATGGTTTTTGATCAACCATCAAAGGGGGGAGTGAAGTCTCGTTAATAATCAATATTCATAATCTACATGACATAATCTACAAAGCAGTACATATTTTACCAGTCATTCCATGTTAATTAGGCCCTATACTGTTATCACCTTTCTGGGGGCGTCGTTAGAGAATGGCGGGGACCCCTAGGTGTCTGGAGCCAGGGCTACATTTGTGAGACAATAAGGTTGTTGACATAACAAAGGACATATGATCAAGGGATTTGATTTGAATGTGTGATTGTACTTTGCATCAGTTCAAAGAGCATATGGCGCCAGTTGGCGTCTGGGTAAATGCGTATTCTGTTGTAAAAATGTATAAGAACCCCATGTCATGTTGTGATCTAGAGTCAGTCTGTGTGTCACCACGCCGGTGCACACACGTGTTGGCCTGGGCCCTCCGGCCCAGGCGTACACTGCCTGCTTAATGCTGCCGATGCTCTGAATAAAGCTTCAAACCATCTGAGGAACAACATCACTGCTGCCTGTGAAACTCCATTCTTCTCCGATCAACTATGCTTTTCTATGTTTTTGGCTTGTGTATCACAAAAAATATAAACGCAACACTTTTGTTTTTGCTCCCATTTTTCCGGGGATGGACTTAAAGCCCTAAAATTCATTCCAGATGTACAATATTACCATTTCTCTCAAACACTGTTCACAAATCTGCCTAAATGTGTGATATTGAGCACTTCTGCTTTGTTAAGATAATCCATCCCACCTCACAGGTGTGCCACATCAAGATGATCATGATTAGTGCACAGGTGTACCTTAGACTCTCCACAATAAAAGGCCACCCTGAAATGTGCAATTTTCTTTTGCCTTATTGGGTGTATGGGCCTCCGAACCAGTCAGTATCTGGTGTGACCACCATTTGCCTCATGCAGTGCAACACATCTTCTTCGCATAGAGTTTATCAGATTGTCAATTGTGGCCTGTGGAATGTTGGTCCACTCCTCTTCAATGGCTGTGTGAAGTTGCTGGATATTAGTGGGTTATTACCATTTTTACAGCGTGTACCAGTTCCCACTAATATCCAGCAACTTGACATAGCCATTGAAGAGGAGTGGACCAACATTCCACAGAGTGGACCAACATCCCCCCCCCCCCCCCCCCCCCCCCTCCTCATGGTGCCCAGGCAACTCATTTCTCAACACCAACCGTGGACAATATAGAACTGGAGCAAATAGATGAACAACGAGGATGTTTTACAGCATGTTAGCATTTCATATTGAAATTATATACATTTGTTATTTTAATAATTCAATATTCATTCGAATCCACATGGTGTTTTAAAAAGAATATTCAAACGTAATTATGGGCCAATTCAGAATACAATGATATACTTTTCAGATAGTCGACATTTCATTTCTTGTTTAAAACATTTTTCTTTTTTAGTGGTCTCATAAAATATTCTGATTTTTGAAATGTTTTAGTGGGTTTTATGAGCTGGAAACCAAAATTGTGTAAAAATAAGAAATGTTGAAATAATTTACATTGCATGCACTGAATCTATAATTAATTTTTTAAATTTTTTCATTTAAGTTTTTAAAAAAAAAAAAAAAAAAATATATATATATATATATATATATATATATATATATATATATAATATATATATATATATATATATATATATATATATATATATAGCTGGATGTCAAAATTCTGTAATAAATAAATAAATAAATACTTGAAATCATTTACAATGTGTGCACTGAATATATAATTAATGGAAGTTCAAGGTTTTGAATGGAATTGTGGAAATAAAGCAACTTTTCCATGATATTCATTTTTTTAAATGGTGCTGGTTCCTCACTGGACGAATTTCAGGCGTAGTCAACCGATTATGTTGGTGCTATGATTATGCTATGCTACTACGTTAGCATAGCATGTTAGCATGCGAACTCCCGCGAAAGTTTGCACACACTTGGCGAGTGGCAGGCACACAGTAAAATTTCGTAGAAATTTGGTTTCTAGTTATTATTATTATTAATCATCATCATCTGGGGACCCCCAAAAATGAATCACAACCCCCAAGGGGTCGTGGAAGGGGTCGTGGAAAGACTTGATCACGACTCCACATCACATTAAAGTTGCCTACGTGTGCATAATTAAGCATGAGGGAGCTGAGGGAAAAAAGAGGTGAGGGAACATAGAGCTGAGGGAACTTGGAGCTGAGGGAACTTAGAGCTGAGGGAACATAGACATGAGTCATGACCCCCCTCAAAGCAAGACTATCCCATTCCAAATGATAGGACAGATACACGTACACACACACACACACACACACACACACACACACACACACACACACACACACACACACACACACACACACACACACACACACACACACACATAACCAGACAGTAGGGTTTGTTTAGTCAGTCAGTCAGTCAGACTTACTGGTGTTGTCTGTTGGTTTATCCTGGAGAGCTGATGAGAAACATGACAAACTAAATGAACTTCAGTGTTTCAGTGTAGTCCTTTCTCCTTATTGGACTTTCAAAGGAAAGCAATTAGTGTTAAACACTGTCGTTCTAAAGCCCAAAATACTAAGATTTTCATATTCACAAGGGGAAGGAAAACAGAATGTTCATTTGATATGTGTGTATGGAGCCTGAGGCTTCACCATTCCAACTCACTGCATTACTAACTGTCTCTAACCCTAATGCTGCGTTCACACAGGAAGATGGAACAATGTAAAGACATGTTGGGAGTAGATTTGGAGCAGCTACATGCAAGGTTTCACCTTCACAACATGGACAGGTGATGAAATTAGCACATGTGCTAACACAAATGCATCTTTGGTGCATTTACACTATATAGCGCCTTCAGGAGGAGCAATTAGGGGTTAAGTGTTTTGCTCAGGTGCACATTGACACCAACTGCGGGGGAACCTGGGTTCGAACCGGTTGCCATCCGGTGACTCCACCCCTGAGCCACTGCTGCCCCCAATACTGCTGTGCAATGAGCAATGTGATTGTTATGTCCATATCTAATAAGTACAGAAACATAAGGTCATGTTGCTGGCTTCCATTGACAATGAAAGGTAGACTGCATGGTTGAATCTGCCCTGTGTGAACGCAGCATAACCCTAAACACCAGCAGAAGCCTGGTAGTATGGAAGTTCATTAGTTCAAAAATTAAATATTAAAATATACAAACTTAATAATAAATACAGCGATTAAATAAATAAATAACTCAATGAAATAAATAAAAAACAGAATGAAATAAATAAATACTTTTATTTCATTGCATTATTTATTTATTTCATTCTGTTTTTTATTTATATCAATGTGATTTTTATTTATTTCATTGCGACTTTATTTATTTATTTAATGTTGCCACATTTGCATATTCATCAAGTTTAAAAGCCCAAAAATAAATAAATGAATACGGCAATGAAATATATAAAAACCGCCATGAAATTAATTATACCCTGAAATAGATAATAATATTGATTTAAATTGATTTTTTATTTATTTCATTTAGTTATTTCATTTATTTCATTGTATCTTTTATATATTTCATTGCGGTATTTATTTATTTATTTTTGGGTTTTTACACTTGATGAATATGTAAATGTGAGTCATCATAAAAAACGGAATGAAATAAATATATAACCCAATGAAATAAATATATTTATTTATATCATTGCATTATTTATTTATTTCATTGAGTTATTTATGTCACTTTTTTATTTATTTCATGCTGACTTTTCATATTCATGAGTTCTTCGCTTTTCAAATGAATGACTTCGCTTTTCATATTAATGACTTGGCCACAGGCTGTCAATCAACCCAAGGAAGGCGGGGTCGGGCTCTCAGGCCAAAGCAACTGATTGAAAACAAGGAGATACTGATCGGTAGTAGTTGCCTATGGAAAGGTTGCAGCCTTACAGTATACTTTTGCTCACATTTGGGAAAGTACTATACACCTATGGATTGCACGGGTGGAAATACAATCCTCCAGCACATCTGACGTTCTATGGACAAAACAGAGTGAGTAGTTGCAGCAGCATTTTACTAGTTACTAGCTGTTAGCATGCTAAAGGAACAACATGCTAACATGATGTTCCGTGTGTGTGTGTGTGTGTGTGTGTGTGTGTGTGTGTGTGTGTGTGTGTGTGTGTGTGTGTGTGTGTGTGTGTGTGTGTGTGTGTGTGGTGTGTGTGTGCGTATGCGTGACTGGTACATACAGATTCTGGTAGATGTAGCTACTATAGGGGTTTTCAACAGGTGGTCCAGGGACGACCAGTGGTCCCTGACAAGATTCCAGGTGGTCCCCAGGCTAAATGATGTAAAGTTTGTTAGCCAGATGTAACTCTTTGAGAGCGTAAAAATGAAACCAAATGGACCCATTTAGTTTCATTTTTTCGCTCTCAAAGAGTCCTGGTCCCTGACAGGATTCCAGGTGGTCCCCAAGCTAAATGATGAAAAGTTGGTTAACCAGATGTAACTCTTTGACAGTGTAAAATGAAACATGTTTCATGTTTACACTCTCAAGAGTTAAAATATTCACCATCTGAATGAAAAAGGTTGAAAACCACTGCTCTATATAACCACTTTACAGCATTGGGCACTGTGAGCTTGTAGATTTGCAGCTATTTTCAGCTACAATGACAGAAAGATTTGGCAAATTCTCATTTGAAATATCAAATGTACACTTTTTAATTGAACTTCTGTTTAACCAGATCCCAGTGGAAATGATGTAGTGTTGGTACTTATCTTGTAGGCTATAATGACATGTTTTAATGGTAAGATAGTTTTGATTGAGTTATGAAACTTGGTATACCTTTTGGTTTCTTCTAGGGATGGTGATTGGTGTCACCCTAGAGCATTGTGGTGAACCTGGAATGCCCAGAAACGGCAACTATTTTCTCACAGACTGCCCTGATGTGGACCTCCTTACCGGATTGGTAAGCTTGTATTTGCTTTGTCATTTATAAAAATCTACTTTTCATGTGTGATATTTGCATCCAATGATGCATATGCCTGAACAGTCTAAACCACACTCTCTAGCACATAACTTGGGTCAATTTCAGCGGCGGTTGCCGTGCAAAAGGACATTAATAATAATAATAATAATAATAATAATAATAATGATAAACTTTATTTATAGAGCACTTTTTATGACACATGTGCAGCGCAAAGTGCCTTACAATATAATTTGAGATAAAAAATGAAAACCAAAATATAGAAACCAGCCACCAGACAGAAAGCCGTAACCATCCTTCAATACAGCAGTGTGTGTGTGTGCGTGTGTGTGTGCGCGCGCGTGTATGTGCGTCTCTGGTATATCTGGTAGATTGTACAGTTTACAGCAGTCTATAGAACAGCATTAGGCACTGTGAGCTCGTAGATCTGCAGCTATTTTCAGCTACTCAAAGTGGTGCCTGTATTAATTGCCACCGGCTCCTCCCTTTCAACACCATGTTGAATGTACAACATCATGATCTCTGATCATTCTTACACTTTATCTTTTGCTCTCAAAATGCATGCAATCATGCACATGATGTGCAATTTCTGTGAAGCTTTGCACCTCCTCACTAGCCAGAGTTAGAAACAGCCCTTGGAAATAAGCGTCATGGTGGTGCTATAAGGCCAATTTGTGTTCTGCGATCTGTGTGTATCCGATCTGTCCATTTTTCACATCTGCCCTTCATGGCACCACCAAGAGGCTGTCATTTGTGAAACCTTTTTTAAAATATTGATATATATACATGTACATCTTTTCAAGTCTCCAGGTCCAGAAATTGTCAGCAGTGACTATGAGTCTGTCTGCTTGACCTGTCTCGTTCTCCCTCCAACCTGTGACCTCTAATGTCTATGTCTACAAACTCTACATCCATCCATGACCCCGTTTACATGCACACAATGTATTTGAAATGAATGCATTCATTTCAGTCATCATAATAGAAATGGTCATATAAGCTCCCAATTTAATAGAATATTCCTTTCCGAATAAACAAATATTCTGGAGAGATGGTATATGTCGTTTGCATAGATCTGCCTTATGAACAAAACACTTCATTTCGGTGCATGATGCATTTTACACGTCTGCCCATAGAGGCATAGACTATAGTGCTTTTAGCCCAGAGATGGCTAATGTGACACACTATATTAGTGTGAGACTAATATAGACCAGTCATAATTAAAGTGGATTCCAAGATATTTTCTTTGCAAAAAGTTATTAACCTTGTTGTTGAGGCACCTGTTTTATGAGCATGAGGCTTAACTATTTCTTTCTTTTTCAGTTTCATTAAAAGTATCACCTGGCCAGTTTTGAATGAGAAGGCATGTTCCTGACAAGACAAGCAGAGTGCCCGGCTTCCTCCAGACCTCCAGATTACAAATGGTAATCATAATGAATACATTAATATTGGAAGTTGCAGTCTAAGTGAAAATGGGAGAGGTCATTTGTAACTCATTTAGTTGCCACTTTTTGCCATCGCTACAATGTGTGATTGATGTGATCTAGAGGTTAAGGAACATTGATGCTTTGTAGTGGTACGTTTGTGGGTCCCAATAAGCCAACTGTGAGTTAATCCAAATCGTACATTAAACAAAATCTGACGTTTTTTAATAACTGCAAAAGAGGGCAGCTCTACAAGCTCCCAAAGCATAATTTAATAATTTAATTTTAGGTCTTCCCTTTCTCTTTCTAGCATCTCCAGGAGCTTCAGGTTCTTCAGCTCATGAGGAAGGAGTCAGCAGTTATGTCCAACGGGATGGATTTGATAGTGGAATGGTTGGAGCATACCGTTGGGCTCTCACAACACTGAAACTGCATTCACACTACATGGCTACAACAATTTTGTTTGGCATGGAGCTAGCCTTACTACAACTGACACTGGGTTTGGGCCGTTGTTTGGGGTGCTTGTGTATGTAGTTGTTTCTTCCATAATCAATTATCATCATCCAGTGGGGTTGGTACTTTCTATATATAGTTCATGTATTGCCTGCAATAATTGCCGCAAGACCGTTAAAAGAGCAGTGAAGATGTGGACAACTTCAAAATGTTTATGGATAAGCTACTGTCTGAAAAGAATTGCACTGTTGTTTTTTATGGATGCCCTGATCCAGGTTTATCTCATGGAAATTACAGCTGCTCAAGCTCAGACCATTACCACTCAAGGAAAATTGGCTCATTTATTCGACCTGTGTTTTTGGGGGGTCCCAGATGGTTCTCAGCGAAAGGGAGAGATGGCAACCAGACAGACCCTGAGTTTCACTCAGAGTACAGCATAAATGTTTCAATCATTAAACATCTGGATTGCTCAATTTATAAGACTACATAATTAGGAAATGTAATTATGGACTAATTCTTATACCCTAACAGGGGATAAAAATCTTGGTGTAAATTTCAGTGGCAGATGGTGGTCTTGGAATGGGCTTGGTGGGCTTGGAAACAAACAGGCTAAATGTGTGATCAAAATTGTTTTGATGGCTGCTTATCGGAGCACCTATTGTCACGTTCTATTAACATGTACTGAACTTGAATGTGTTTGAAACTGGTACCCGTTTAAATAAAATTTACCTCAGCTTTGATCAGTGTTTAATTACAAGTGGCATAATTGTGTACGTTTTGATGAAACTGTTTTAATTTCTGGTAGTGTGAGCAAATTAACTGCAATTTATAATGCAAAACACCACCAGTAGCTATAGTGTATTCAAACTGACAGGAGATGGTGATTTCAACAGTACTTATTCACTTACTGCATAAGTGAGGTACTTCGATCTCGATGTAGAAATTAATGTTTTTTTTTCCCTGTTTACATGAACATGCAATGATGGGACATTTGTCTGTATGAAAGTCCTGGACTGGAAGTGGGCAAAAATGCATTACTCAACAGCCCAACTTCAATTAACATAGTTAACATACAAAAAAGCATACAAGACATTCACTTGAACCATTGGTTGGTTGGGGTAGCCCATGTTAAAAGGCGATTGAATATAATATTCCATATTTTTCACATCATAGCCAGTGTAATCATCAATCGGAAAATTATGCTTATCCCCCAAGTCAGAGTTCAGTGTGAATGATTGTCCAATTCTGCACTAATTTAACAGAGCCTAGCTTATGATCATTTAAAAAGGAAGTCTATCATACAATTGGCAGTGTGCCAGTGATCACAATTCACTGTGCCAATGTTGGCACCTCTCACTGATGTCCATAACAATCCAAAATTAAGGCAAGTCCAGAGGTACAAACCAAACCTCAGCCCATCATGGCCTACGGAATGATGGACACCTTTACTACTGACCAGGCCCCAGGCAGATTTAGGTATAACATTTGGTACCATATGTCTGATCTGTGCCGAACTCACATGCAAAAACCGAAGAAAGATCTTTAGACTTTAGGTAGAATTTATTTAAAGTGGTTTACAACCATACAATCATTTTGATACCAGGCCCCTCTATTCAACATTTGAGCCACCTGACCACCATTTCTTGACATTTTCATCCCATGGACCCAAAAAGAAAGACTTTCTTAATTACATTCTCTAGTGCAGTGGTTTTCAACTTTTTCATACCAGGGCCCATTATTTATTCTGCATTTTAGCCACGGACCACCATTTGATGTTGAGTTTAGTCTCTCTGTCCGAAAACTAAGGATTTTCAAGTTTGTGTTCACAATTTAAGGGAGCTAACTGGAAATAAAAACCTTTGGAATTCTTGGAATGTGTAGCTTCTTGAAAATTAAGTAATTCAGATGTTTATAATTTAAACCTTGATCATAAAATGATACCAAATGGACCTGTAAGGGTCCATTTGGTATAATTTCACGATCTCAAGAGTTACAGATCTGGTTTGGTTACAAACTGTCCATTTAGCTGGGAACGCCTAGAATCCTCTTAGGGTTGTGTAGGCTTGGGCTACCTCAGATAAGAATTTCAACTCTCTGGTTAACATGAATCAGAGTTAACCAGAGAAATAAAAAGAACCAATTCAGACGAGAATTTAACTTTTGAGTGCAAACGTGAACCAGAGTTAAACAGAAACAAAATGACCAAACTGTCCTGGTTCCCCATCCAATTTGTCACTCAAATGAACATAATGGATCTGGTCACCCTATAGTAATGTCACATGCACACGGCAAGAGTTCCCAAATCCTAGAGTTGGTTACATTTGATAACCACTGAATCTGCCAACGCCTGCCGGTCTCATTTGCCTCCCTCCAAACTGTTGCCATATGGGACCATAGCTGCCCTGCCTTTCAGTAGTCCGGGATCCTTTTAGGCCATCCCAAATCCGATGTCCATTGTGCTGACCGATGCCCACAGACAAATTCAGTGTAGTCCACATAGTACAATGGCAGTTTGAGCGTCTGGAAGCACGTTGATGCCTTCAGGAGAGCCCCCACCGCTGCTCTGACCACCTCCACAGTTAACTCTGTTCCCAGGGACAGAACCTTCCACCCTGTCCAGAAGTTCAGAAGCTCCTTCAGCTCAGCAGAAGATGCTATACATGAAGGAAGAAAGGAATGCCTAAATTAGATATTTGAAATTAACCTTTAACCTAATTAACCTAAGATTAAAATAATAAAGGCCAGATGCTGTTTAAAGGGGAATTCCACCATTTAACATGCTACTTTGTCATTAATATACCATAGAGATGTTGTGTGGACATGATAAAAGTCCCTCTATTTCCTAGAAATTTAGTTCTGGGAAGGAAAAAAATAATTAACATGGTGAATCACAACTCGATGGCGTCATCATGTTGCGCTTCATCATAATAATGATTTTTCTTTTCCTTAAACATTGTAGCAATGACGAAAAGAGGCAACTAGGTGAGTTACAAATGCCCTCTTTCAGTTACAGCCTCCAGTATTAATGTATTGATTATGATTACCATTTTCATTGTAATTGTGCATGGTCTGGAGGTAGCCGGCCACTCTGGTCGTCTCGTCCAAGGAACATGCCTCCTCATTGAAAACTGGCCAAGTGATACTTTTAATGAAACTGCAAAAGAAAGAAATAGTCTTTAAGCCCCTTATGCTCATGAAACAGATGCCTCGAACATTAGAAACCGATGCTTAAGAGGTAAATAACCTTTTGCAAAGAAAATATATAAATATCTTGGAATCCACTTTAATTATGGCTGGCAAACCCGTTTATCTGAGGGCTGTACTGAAGTGTTTTTTCATCTTTAAGATCACTGTATCTGCATGTCAGCTTGTATAGAAGAGGCTTTGCTCCCATAAAAATAAGGTCTTGTTCTACAGTATAGCTGTATTGGAGGATGGTTACGGCTTTCTGTCTGGTGGCTGGTTTCTATATTTTGGTTTTCATTTTTTATCTCAAATTATATTGTAAAGCACTTTGCGCTGCACATGTGTCATGAAAAGTGCTCTATAAATAAAGTTTATCATTATTATTATTATTATTATTATTATTATTAATGTCCTTTTGCACGGCAACTGCCGCTGAAATTGACCCAAGTTATGTGCTAGAGAGTGTGGTTTAGACTGTTCAGGCATATGCATCATTGGATGCAAATATCACACATGAAAAGTAGATTTTTATAAATGACAAAGCAAATACAAGCTTACCAATCCGGTAAGGAGGTCCACATCAGGGCAGTCTGTGAGAAAATAGTTGCCGTTTCTGGGCATTCCAGGTTCACCACAATGCTCTAGGGTGACACCAATCACCATCCCTAGAAGAAACCAAAAGGTATACCAAGTTTCATAACTCAATCAAAACTATCTTACCATTAAAACATGTCATTATAGCCTACAAGATAAGTACCAACACTACATCATTTCCACTGGGATCTGGTTAAACAGAAGTTCAATTAAAAAGTGTACATTTGATATTTCAATGAGAATTTGCCAAATCTTTCTGTCATTGTAGCTGAAAATAGCTGCAAATCTACAAGCTCACAGTGCCCAATGCTGTAAAGTGGTTATATAGAGCAGTGGTTTTCAACCTTTTTCATTCAGATGGTGAATATTTTAACTCTTGAGAGTGTAAACATGAAACATGTTTCATTTTACACTGTCAAAGAGTTACATCTGGTTAACCAACTTTTCATCATTTAGCTTGGGGACCACCTGGAATCCTGTCAGGGACCAGGACTCTTTGAGAGCGAAAAAATGAAACTAAATGGGTCCATTTGGTTTCATTTTTACGCTCTCAAAGAGTTACATCTGGCTAACAAACTTTACATCATTTAGCCTGGGGACCACCTGGAATCTTGTCAGGGACCACTGGTCGTCCCTGGACCACCTGTTGAAAACCCCTATAGTAGCTACATCTACCAGAATCTGTATGTACCAGTCACGCATACGCACGCATGCACACACACACACACACACACACACACACACACACACACACACACACACACACACACACACACACACACACACGGAACATCATGTTAGCATGTTGTTCCTTTAGCATGCTAACAGCTAGTAACTAGTAAAATGCTGCAGCAACTACTCACTCTGTTTTGTCCATAGAACGTCAGATGTGCTGGAGGATTGTATTTCCACCCGTGCAATCCATAGGTGTATAGTACTTTCCCAAATGTGAGCAAAAGTATACTGTAAGGCTGCAACCTTTCCATAGGCAACTACTACCGATCAGTATCTCCTTGTTTTCAATCAGTTGCTTTGGCCTGAGAGCCCGACCCCGCCTTCCTTGGGTTGATTGACAGCCTGTGGCCAAGTCATTAATATGAAAAGCGAAGTCATTCATTTGAAAAGCGAAGAACTCATGAATATGAAAAGTCAGCATGAAATAAATAAAAAAGTGACATAAATAACTCAATGAAATAAATAAATAATGCAATGATATAAATAAATATATTTATTTCATTGGGTTATATATTTATTTCATTCCGTTTTTTATTTATATAAATGATGACTCACATTTACATATTCATCAAGTGTAAAAGCCCAAAAATAAATAAATAAATACCGCAATGAAATATATAAAAGATACAATGAAATAATTGAAATAACTCAATGAAATAAATAAAAAATCAATTTAAATCAATATTATTATTTATTTCAGAGTATAATTGATTTATTTCATGGCGTCTTTTATATATTTCATTGCCGTATTCATTTATTTATTTTTGGGCTTTTAAACTTGATGAATATGCAAATGTGGCAACATTAAATAAATAAATAAAGTCGCAATGAAATAAATAAAAATCACATTGATATAAATAAAAAACAGAATGAAATAAATAAATAATGCAATGAAATAAAAGTATTTATTTATTTCATTCTGTTTTTTATTTATTTCATTGAGTTATTTATTTATTTAATCGCTGTATTTATTATTAAGTTTGTATATTTTAATATTTAATTTTTGAACTAATGAACTTCCATATTTCTGGGTCTATGTTGGTGGTGAGGTTTCTTGTCCACGCACACACATGCACCATTCTGTTCTGGCCATGCATGTGCACATGCAGAAATCATTGGTACCACTACCACATGGTACAGCACAACACAACACAGCAGAGACAGTCATGGTGAAAAAGACTAAGGCCCTCATTTATCAACGTGGTGTACACCCAAAAATGGACGTAGAGCGTGCGTAGAGCAGAATTCCCGTGTTGTTCGACATTTATCATTCCCACCATGAACTTGAAGTTGATCCTACGTCCGCACAAAACCCACGTCAGGTCGGGAGCTGTCGTAGGATTTGTCCTTGCCTGTTTTTCTGTCCTAAACAAGCGGAGCAGCATTGTCTGAACTGCAGAAAGGCATCTAAAGTATCTATTCACTCCTAATAGCCATAAACCTAATAAATGATACAGATGAAAAAATATATAGGTTTGGAAAGGCATATATAGGCTAGGCTATGCAAGATGACATGCCTAATCCCGATGAAAAAAAAAATAGCCTATTGGCCTGAATATAAGACTTATGTTTTTTCCCAATGGAAATATCCTAAAAAAAAATGCAGTCGTCTTATATTCAGCGACTAAACTATTTGATATTCAATGTGATTTTTTCTGTAAATGGGTTTTGAAAAATGGGGGTCGTCTCATAACCGAGTCGTCTTATATTCGGGACAATACGGTAAATAAAAGGCACTTTTATTTGCAGTGACAAATACATGCACAGCCTGACTATTTACAATGATGCTATGTTAGCTGCTTATATGTTCGCCTGAGTCACTCAGATAAACTGCAAATCTACAGTAGGCTGCTTGCGAGAGCAATTTCGGAAGTCATGATCGCGGATTGGTGGGAGATTGCGCCGCTGTGGAGTTACAGTAGCCTACGCCTGGTTTGTAGGCCTATTGTACAACGGTCTGCACGAAGGATAGAAAGCTTGTAAATCAGCGTCATCACACTAATATGTAACACCTGCCCATTGCCCGTCTCCGCCCTTTCCTGACACCCTCTGCTGCCGAAACTCTCATTCATGCCTTCATCTCATCCCGCCTCGACTACTGCAACAGCATCTTATATGGTACCACCGCAAAAACCCTCAATAAACTTCAATACATTCAGAATTCAGCTGCCAGACTACTCACCTCCACCCGATCCAGAGACCACACCACCCCAGTCCTCCGTGACCTCCACTGGCTCCCCGTGAAACAACGAATTGAATTCAAAATACTACTCACCACCTACAAGTCACTCCATAACCTGGCCCCCCCTTACCTCTCTGCTCTCCTCACGCCACACGCCCCTTCTCGCTCCCTCAGGTCCAGGGACGCAGGCTTACTTGTGGTCCCCAAGAAAGTCAAACTAAAGACCTGGGGAGATAGGGCGTTCTCGGTGGCCGCCCCCACCCTCTGGAATGGTCTCCCCAAACAAATCCGTGATGCTCCCACAATCTCATCCTTCAAATCCGTGCTGAAGACCCACCTGTTCAGGAAGGCATTCCCGAGTTGACATGTAGTTGGCTGTTTCTTGTAATGTTTTTTTATTGTCTTTTTTTTTTTTTTTTTTTTTACTTATAATAAAGTTGTCTCCTTTTGCCCCCCCCTCGCCCCACCCTACCAGCCCCACACATGTAAAGCGTCTTTGGGTATTTTGAAAAGCGCTCTATAAGTCCCAGATATTATTATTATTATTATTACTCCTGCAGTCATGTGCATGCCATCGATTAGTTTATTAATCACCGATCACACTATAAGGTTGATATGAGTTTATGAACGGTCTTGTCACTGTCTGTTGGCAGTTATCTATCTCTGATTTAGGCTACGTGGTCACTCACAGGCAGCAGTCCGACTCACGGGGAGAGAGAGGGGGGGCTGCGCTCTTCCTAAAAATGCATGGATTTAATCCTACACTGCAGAATACTAACCTGTAGGCTATTCCATTCACGGCGATGTAATAAAAAACTGGTCCTATATGCCAGTAGTTTTCAATGTGGTCCGAGGACCACCAGTGGTTCTTGAGGGTTCCAAGTGGTCCCCAGGCTAATTTGGTTAACCAGTTGAAAAGTTGGTTTAGCCAGATATAACTCTTGAGAGTGTAAACTAAAAATAAAACCAAATGGACCCTTACGGGTCCAAATGCCATGCTATTATTTTACTTACTTAACAAACAACGGCGCACGGAGTTGCGTGTGTCTGTGTGAAACAGCGAGCAGAGCAGTCGGTGGAAAGTTTTTATTTTTTCCCCCTCATCCCCATGGTTGATGGTCGTATTGCAGTTGTTCATGTCGCAAACAAACGGAGGAGCGGCCTGTTTCTAAGGGCGTGTCAGGTTGGTTTCTGCCGTCACATTTATCATTGTAAGAAGGAAATCAGGAAGGAATCAGCTGTGTGCGATCGCTTGATATATGCCGTGTGGACTTGTGTGCACTCCAAAACCCATGTTGAAATTTGGGGACGAATTTGCGCTCCTTTGATAAATGAGGGCCTAACTGTCTATGTGTCAGACACTTCACATATTAGAGCACGTCTAAAATACATGTCAGAGCTTAAATCGACAAGTAAATATGAAATAAATGCTTAAATATGTAGCTTGGTGTAATGCTAGAGTCCCCAGAAGTTTTCTGCAAGGCGTGGCCAACCAGTCAGAAACTAAGAGACACTGTTTTACTGTGTTACTGCAAAGACCCATATATAAATTGGTGATTTATAAGAATTATGACATTCAAAAAGATAAAAAATCAATTTTGCATATTTTTTGTAAAGTGGAACATACAGTATATAATTTTGCAATTTATAGGAATAATATGACATGCAAAACAGACTTTCTTGTAAAATGGCTTGTATGAAAGGTACCACTTTCAACAGTTCACATCTAAGTTTTCTCCATATGGGGAGACACATACACACACACACACACACACACACACACACACACACACACACACACACACACACACACACACACACACACACACACACACACACACACACACACACAGATAAATGAGTGATACATCATAGCCATAGAGACTTATATATCATAATATGGAATGAATGTCTGTGCCAGGCAGAGTGTTATTGATGCTTGTCATGTGAAAGTCCCTTAAGAGCTGCACAAAAGCAGACAAAATGGTAAATGGTTCATTTATCCAAGGTGCTTTACATAGATTGTGCATCACATTCACCAAATTCACACACACATTCATACAGCACACTTTAGCACATCAGGAGCAATTAGGGTTCAGTGTCTTGCTCAAGGACACTTCGACACTAACCCTGGAGGAGCCTGGGATCAAACCGGCAACCTTGTGGTTACCATCCAGTGACTCTACCGCTGAGCCACTGTCACCAAAGAGCCGCATGAGGCTTGTGAGCCTCATGGTTGGCCAGGCCTCTATACTATTACAGGTCAATTTATGTATTATTACTACTATTATTTTTCTTCTTCTTATTATTATTATTATTATTATTATTATTATTAAGGGGGTAATAATAATAATAATTATAATAATAAAATCAATGACAGCCGATCGGTCAGACCCCCCTCGTCCTCCCCCCGTCACCTGGATGTCGGCTGAGAATTAAGTAGGACGTCACCTTTTTTGTCTTTCTAAATTCTTAATTCTGTTTAGAATTGAATCACACCAGTGCATTTTCTTTTGAAAACGTATTTATTCTAGATTTAAAACAATTATACCGGTAATTCAAATGGCCTAACAACACACACACACACACACACACACACACACACACACACACACACACACACACACACACACACACACACAGCGTGTAAGTCATGGTTCTCTCATAGCCGTACTAAAATCATGGTTTTCATATGTCATAGTGCAATGACAGTCGAAATAGAATCAAAATCAAGGTTTCAGAATTTGGGCAATGTAAAAAAAATGAAAATTGAAAATCATGCTTTCCTTTTCCCTACCACATTTACGGTAGAACTGTGTCACACTGCCTCACAGCCTAGTTTACCGTAAAAAGTGAACTGTTAAATAAAAAAGAAAAATGCTGCTGTTTACTATAACAAAAGGTAGTGCAAGACAATAAAAAAAAATCAAGGTTCTATCTTTAGGCGACATGGTGAAGCCCTACAGTGTCATTTCACATCCACATCAGCCAACAAGTGTAATTCAAGCAGAGTGATTACCTGAGCTCCAGAGCAGGAGGAACACTATCACTGTCTTATCCATGTCTGGATTCTCTCACACTGGACTCTCAACTGGAACTTCACCGTTCTGCAGCGACTGATTCTGGTTGGGATTCTGCTCAACACTCTCTGTCGTCTGTGTGTTTTATCAGTGACATGTCAGCTCCTCATACAGTATCTCTTCAACATCATCATCACGTGGTTAAATTCATGGCTTTCTCGTTTACAAGTAGCTAAACTTCCTCCCCATAATGTCAGATACAAGCCATTTCACAAAAAATACTATGGATTTTATATCTTCTTTGTATGTTATATATATATTTTATATATTACAAATTTATATAGGTTTCACTTTACAAAAATAATAATGTGGATCTTATATTAACTTTGCCACTTCCAACATATAACATTTTCCATTTGGGTCCTACATCGTGCAAAAAGGCTTCAAAGATGGGACCCAATGCCATGTTTGGCACTCTGCATTAAGTGTTTTTTAACCAGTGGTCTGGGGACCACCAGTGGTCCTTGAGAGAATTCCAGGTGGGCCTCAGGCTAAATGATGGAAAGTTGATTAACCTGATGTAACTTTGAGAGTGTAAAAATAAAACCAATTTTTACACTCTCAAGAGTTAAAATATCCGTGTGAATTAGCCTAAGTCTACAGAAAGTAGATGATTAATGGGCATTTTGATCTGTATGTTTGACCGTTTTGTTTCTGAAATCCAGCCTGCTATTGTGGACAAAAGCAGTTTTGGGGTCTGTGGGGCTAAAATGTCATCAAAGGGTGGTCTGTCACTCAAATGACAAGTAAATGACAAGTCAAAAAACATTTTTGCCCCCAAAATATTTTACATGATAGAAAAGTGTCCCCTCTCCTCTACACACTTGCCTTTAGTATTGATATAAAATCTTTATTTAGTCAGTTAGTTATGGCAGTTGTTTTTCCACTCCAGAGATGACTGTTGCACATGCTGTTGAAGTGTTTCAGTTTTTCCCCAGAGGTTAATAAAGTTTATCTCATCTCATCTCATAAAGACATTGATGGAACATTCAGTTAGGCTAGTTAAGCAGAGCTGTATGTATGTTGTGTGTGGGTGTAAAGGGCAGTGTGTACCGGAGCAGAGGATGTGAGAGCAGAGCAGGCAAAATGTTAATTGATAATTGGTCTGTTGGTTGTGTGTCATTTATGTTATTGTGGTGTTGTTGAGGGCTTGTATTGCACCCCCAACCCGCAAAGTCAGGAAGGTATCTGTGCACTGGTTGTGGACAAATTGCACAAAACAAATCATTTTTTCCATTCCAATGTGCTTCTAAGGCTCAAAAACACAAAATTGACAGCGAGTTTACAAATAATGACAAAAGTAACATAAGCAAAACAAATTGTCAGATGGTCGCCATCTTTAAAATATGCAAAATAGATGTTTAGCCACACCCATTCATAAAGATAAGCAGCCCAGCATGTTTCCAATTGTCAAAACACATGATTTAGACACAATGTTTGCATTCATAGCTCATCTGGTTCAGACATTCTAGATAAACCACTTTTTCAGGTTGTGGACTGGCGGCCATATTGGATTGAAGACTATGGAATGCTGCTGACGCAGGCATGGATAACACAAACATGAGTATTCTGAACATTTTGAGCACCTCAGAAAATCTGTAGCTGCAACAGCTTGTAAGTTAGAGCCATGTTTGAATTAGGGGTCATTTTGAAAGGGGTGTGGTCATTTCCGGGTATTTCGTCCCGGATAGAGGCTTAGTCACAGTTCCCATGTTGTTCGCAGCGGCCATATTAGCCAAGAACAGTTGACATATACTCTCCTAAATGAAGTGCATACAAATCTTAGCCAGGTCCTAGACTAATTATAAGTCTGTGTATGTACAGAGTTATTTTAATGGTATACTTGGCCTGGGAATCAAACCTGCAACCTCTTATGGCTCCTACAGACTGTAAAGGCGTTTTAACGATGTGGACGAGTGAACAGATAATCGTGTATTTCACACTACAGGAGTTTTTGTTTGCATGCAGGAATACAGGCTCACATCACAGGAAGAAATGTTTGATAGCACAGCCTGCGAGACGCACTGAGACAGGATGTTTCATCTTTAGTTTCATAAGATAATTATTTGTCTCTGCTTTTATCTGTATGTGTGTGAGTGCGGGCGTCATATTATATCTGATTATCCATCGTATCAGCGATACAGACAGACTTGTCAACAAGTATCTGTGAGAAGCAGCAGTTTATGTGCTAGTCTCATTGGCTGTAATGCATGCTTTTTCAGGATGCACTCGCAAGTAGTTCAAACTCATGCTCAGAGATGATTTGATCAGCTGATTTGACCTAGCCTGGCTAATAAGGCAAGACTCACAGTCAAATCGTGGCGTTTTATTATTATTATTTTTTTTTTATTAACCAGGCTATGTATTTGAGTCTAAACCAATGGTTTTCAACCTTTGTGATACCAGGGCTCACCATTTATTCAGGTTTCTAAAAGATTTCTTTTGATTTTGTCCACAATTCCAGCATGGATTTGGGGAACAAAACAGTCAAACATACAGATCAACCATTAATATTCTTCTTTCTCTAGTTGTGTAGATTTGGGCTAATTCAGATGATGAATATTTTAACTCTTGAGAGTGTAAAATGAAACCAAATGGACCCACAAGGGTCCATTTGGTTTTATTTTTACACTCTCAAAGAGTTACATCTGGTTAATCAACTTTGTGATATGTGTCCATATCACTACGGCCAAAAAGTAGTTCCATGTGATCGGGTGGTCAAAAATGAAGGAAGGAGGTCCTAATATTTTATAAATAAATATATATAAATAATGTGGATTATTTTACTTTTACTGCGTGGCCCCAGGGACCCCCACAAAATGACAAGAACTACTTAATACTGACCAAAAGTAGAGCAGAACTCTTAAGTTGGACTATCCCTTTAAAGCTCAGTTTCCTGCTCTATGATCCTCCTTATAGTAAAATGAGAAAGCAAGTCAATTAAGTTGAGAAAGTAAAAAATTGAGTTCCATTTATGGTGTGAGCAGTGTATAACAGAGGGCCAGTCCTAATAACTAATTAAATATTATCCTGTGGGCAAAACATAATTCATTTGCAGGCCTGATTTGGCCCCCGGGCCTCGAGTTTGACATTATGTGGTCTAAAGTGTCTGTACTCAACTAGTGGCCATTGAAATTCCCTTTTTTAGGCCTTTGATTCTGTAACCTATTTTCACCCATGTGTCAATTAGCTACTGTGACTGTGATACTGCAGAAAACAATTTATGGAAAGAGATGGATTATCTGGAGTAAGAATAAAGAGACTGTGTGCATTCCTGTTGTACATGGGCTGCTATTATGCTGTACCTTGTCTCCCCCTAGTGACCGCATATGGACACACCACGCTCCATCTACTAACTAGTGGAATCAGAGTCACTGAGTAGAAGAGTTGTGGCATCCATAGGCGGGCCAGCGGCCTTACCCTTTCAATTGAAAGGGACCCCGAGCCTCGCCAGGGCCCACGAGAGAGAGGGGGGCCCCGAGAGAGAGAGAGAGAGAGAGAGAGAGAGAGAGAGAGAGAGAGAGAGAGAGGGGGGGGCAGTAGGTGCAGGCTGGTTATTACAAGGGACAAAGAGATTAACTAACCTCCGGTAGTCTCCTCCATTTTAACTGTGATTTCTGGGACGTGTGAGGTGACGTCTTCATCCTCTTCACTTTTCACTGCTGCAGACGTTGGACCATCAGCCTCCTCTGGTCTTTGAAGGATCTCCTTGTGTTCCTCTTTAACGTGTGGAGGCTCTGGTTCCTCCTGGAGCAGACTGGAGATCCTCTCCTGTCCAGGAGAATCCTCCTCTTTACACACAGCCATGTGGAGGATGTCTAGAGACACAACAATAACATCATGAGTCAACAATGGATTCCTAAAACATAAAGACATCGGGGCTAGGGGCTTATTATCATGTTATTATTGATGCTTATACTTGCCTAATATAATTCCTGTAACCAAAAATGGCATACCATTTTCTTCTGCCCCCCCAAATGGGATGGGGAGTAATAAATCATAACTTCTATGGACCGGAGCTAAGTAAGAGCTAATTATATGAAAATAAGTGGTATATGAAATTATGAATGATTCTGAATGAATGATTTTTTTATTAACAGAAATGAGAGTTACAAGTCAAGTACACACTGCTACAGAACTGATAACAGCTTGGAGAATCACAGTAGAATTCAAGCACAACTATAGCAAATCTGAAAAGCTGATTGGACACATTAGTTAAGAATACACTTGTCTACAATAGTGGCCAACTTGTTCATTTCTTTAGGACATTCAAATACTTTCAAAATAATTACTTCTGTAAAGTCAGAGGCAGCAAATCATGGAGATGAAATCATAGAGGAGGTAAAAAGGGAAAAGAGAAATGTAAAAAGAGGAGAGGGGGTGGGTGGGGGGGATTATATACATTTTTTGTTTTACAGGGTGGATGTGTGCACCAGGATGGATTCACCAGTTCAAGAGAGTCCTGCAGTCATGCTTTCACTTGCATGATAGTACAAACGTACAAGTAGTAAAAGTTTTTAACGTTTGTCAGAGATTTTCAAAAATATCTCACAATGCGTAACACCACATTGTGTTGTGAGCTTGATATTTGCTAATCTGGTTCGGTCCGACGGATCTTTATTTTGTTTTACTGAGAATAAGGCTAGAAATATGTTTAGGGTTAGGCATAGTTTTACTGGGGTTACTTTTGGGTACAGAGTTAGGTATATGCATATCTAATAAAAGGTATCTACCGTTAAGGCATAGTTTTACTGAGGTTTAAGGTGTAGTATCTGGAGGAACCCACATCATGTCACATTATTAGCATTATATGAATTATAATCCATATAATGCTGTTGTGTTTGTGCACAAGTAATGATTTCCTGTGTGAGAGCATTGAGAGATGCTAAGCCTGATATTGGGTGTTTGTGCAGTTTCCTGCCATATGGCAAATAACTCAGTGTGTCAACACTCAACAGAGATGCCACTGGGTCAAAAAGGTCACAGGAGACTCCTAAGTACAACATGCACTGGTTAAGGGTTAAGTCAATTATAAAAGCTCTTTAAAGTCATTAAAGATGCACCATTGCCATCGAGTCCAATGCATTTCTGCCTACTCCTACCAGACCCTACTAGTTCCAGCTACAGTCTCTAGAGTTGTTGAATGATAGTTCTTAACAGTATGTGAATAGGGTGCTAGGGACACTAGTATTCTGCTCCCTATTAATAAAGGGAAATTCCACCCATTTTCAACATTCAATATGTCATTAATATACTGTACCTTAGAGGTGCTGGGTGGACAAGATAAAAACGTTTCCCCATTCTGTTTCTGTTTCCTAGAAATGGAGGTCAGAAAAAAATCATTAACACGGTGAAACACATCTTGATGACATCATCAAGATGTATTTCACCATGTTATTAATGGATTTCTTTAGACACTTTTTCGGGTTCATTTGGTTGCAGTTGTACACTCTCAGAAAAAAAAAATGAAAATGGGTGGAATTCCCCTTTAAATCCCATTCATTTAATGGACTTCAGGTATGAAAGTGACACCATAGAGCTCCTCCATGCTCCTCCAGCAGCGCCAGCGTCCGGGGACATAGGAGTGAACAGGAATATCCCAAGTCTTCCACTAGGGCTTCACAATTAATCGAAATCAAGGGTTCAGAGTACATTTATGGTAGAACTGTGTAACACTGACTCACAGCCTATCATACCCTGCCTTCACTGGTACATTTATGGTAGAACTGTGTAACACTGGCTCACAGCCTATCCTACCCTGCCTTCACTCTTCTTGTTGCGCAGCGGGGGAAAAAAAGTGTTCTGTTAAATAAGAAAAGGAAAAAAGAAAAAAAAATCTGCTGTTTACTTTAGGAAAAAGTAGTCCAAGACATCCAGTTCATCTAGATCCAGATTTTCTAACAGTCTATGAGGAAAATGAATGGGGAATCCATTTCTGGAACAAGGGCGACGCCACGAGAGGGGCGGGACTGCACAGCTCTATACGAGAGCCACAGACCTTCATGAGAAATCCTGAATAAAGTGTTCCAATATGTCCATTAGAACCATTCAAATGATTATTTGTTTCTAAGGTTGTGACATGTTTTGCTTGTACAATTACCAATACGGAAAATTATATATAAGTGTCATATATGCAAACTCTTGAAAGTGGCACGTTTCATACAGGCCACTTTACAAAAAAAAGAACTGAGGCCTAGATTTTCTTCATCGCTAAACCCCTTATCCCTTAACTTCTTTGCCTTTTTAAAGCATTTTAAAATGCATTTTTCAATAGTTAAAAGGGACAATCTACAAGCTCACAACCTGTCAATAGATTTGCATGTTGAACTATTCCAAAAGGTCTTTCAAAATAGTAAAAAAGGGATTTAAGATAAAGGGTTTAGCATTTAATGAAAATGGAGCCCTCAGTATCTTATATCAGTTTTGCATGCCATATATAATGCTTATACTGTAAATTACAAAATTATATATGTTTTATATATATTTTTCACTTTAGAAAAATACTATGGATCTGATATTAACAGTATTCTCTTATATGAGGATTGTACGTCAGGTGCCACTTTCAAGAGTTTGCATGAAAATCATTTCACAAGTCATACTTATACTTATGGGTAGGTAGGTCATTAATATAAATAAATAAAGGTTTGGCTGACAGGTGACAGCACAGATATGTACAGAGATATGTACCACTAACATGATACAGAGCCAACCCACGCCATAACCACATGCTCCTTTTAGACAGGAAATGTTTATATCACCCAGGCAGCAGGCCCGGATCTAACATTTCCCAATTCCGCGGGGATGGGGAGGCAGGTGAAAAATTGCCCGTGCCGCTTCGCGGCCAAAGCCTTCATCAGAGCCTCTGATGAAGGCTTCTCCCGAAACGCGTCAGTGTTATTAAATGGATAATCAGATTTGAGCCTGGTCCTGTATTTTATTTGGTGTGCTGCCCCAAAACTGATAACAGCTTGGAGAATTACTGTACAATTCATGTACAACTAAAGAAAATCTGAAAAACTGGTAGTTAAGAACCCACTAGTTAAGAATACACTTGTACAATAGTGGCCAACTTGTTCATTTCATTAAGACATTCAAATACATACAACATAATGACTTCAGTAAAGTCAGAAACAGCAAATCGTAGAGTCATAGTGGAGGTAAAAAGGCGAAAAGAGTAGTATTTTTGTTTGTTTTTTTTGTAAAGTGAAACATATATAAAGTTGTAATTTATAAGAATAATATAAGAAATGGGGGGGGGGGGGGGGGGGGGGGTTGCTTGTATGAATAATATAATATAAAGTTGTTTTTTTATGTGAGCAGCTGAAGGTAACCTGACTCTGCCAGATGGGGCAGCAGAGAGGAGGTTAGGTTAAAAGCTGAATCATGCACTCACCAAAACCAGTCTTTCTTTAGTCCTGTTTCACCTGGTTCAGGGGTTTTCAACCAGTGGTCCGGGGACCACCAGTGGTCCTTGAGAGGGTTCCAGTTGGTCCCCAGGCTAAATGATGGAAAGTTGGTTAACCAGGTGTAACTCTTTGAGCGTAAACATGAAACCAAATGGAATGGTTTCATGTTTACACTCTCAAGAGTTAAAATATTCATCATCTGAATTATCCCAAGTCTACACAACTAGAGAATGTGGAAGATTAATGACCATTTTCATCTGTATGTTTGGCTGTATTGTTTCCCAAAATCCAGCCTGGTAGGCTATTGTGGGGAAAAAGCAAAATAAAATCTTTAGTTTTGGGGTCTGTGGGGCTAAAATGTTATCAAATGGTGGTCCTCTGTGGCTCAAATTGTGAATAAATAGTGGGCCCTGTGATGAAAAAGGTTGAAAAGCACTGACCTGGTTTGATGCGCCAGCAGTGCGCCGACGTCCTCTGGTGGAGAAGTAGAAGTTAGAACTGTTGACTGAATGCTTCAACTCTCTGCAGTATTAAAGCAGCGTCCAGAGCCATAGAGTCTAGACAGAGTTGCGACAACTCCGTCCACTTCATGGGGTCAGTCCAATGGCGGCTCTTCTACTTAGATTTGAACGGAGAATGGGGACAACAAATAGGGACAAGTCCTGGACCTGAAGTAGGCAGAAATGCATTGGGCTCAGGCAACAGCCCAGCTTTAATGAGCTTAACATTATTACTGTACAATAGGCCTACCGTTTACATATTAAAAACATGGATAATACAGCTCGTATTTGCTCCTTCGTTGAAAACAATTCATTTCCAATTCCAGTTTGTCCCTATTCGGGCTGCATGCCATGAACAGCGCTCGAATGCTCAGTTTCTGACGCCTCAATGTCGCAACTCTTCTACTAGATGGCTCTGCCAGCGACGTGCTGATGTGCTGCTGCTTTCACTGTCATTAATGTGACATTCTGAAGGTAGTCTTCTTGGCCAGGGGTTTTCAACAGGTGGTCCGGGGACCACCAGTGGTCCCTGAGAGGGTTCCAGGTGACATTCTGAAGGTAGTCTTCTTGGCTGTTGGGTCACAGTTTGAGGCGTCAGTTCAGTAACAGTTCAGTTTGGTTTTCCCTCTGAAAGGATTTGAACTGAATCACAGCCCTCTGGTAGCAGCAACACACAGGTAATGACGTAGCGGTGGAGAGGTGTGCTGCATCAAAACAAATCCGACTTGGTGCAGAAACTGTAGAGGAACTGGAGTCTTTATTATTGCATTGTGTTGGGCAATATTACTTTAGAGAGTAGGCCTGATATCTTTACTTTACTAGGCTGACCATACGTCCGTATTTCCCAGGACATGTCCGTATTTCACGTCCTGTCCTGGGTGTCCTGGTTTATTTTTAGAAAATGAGGAAATGTCCTGGTTTTTGTAAAATTACTTTCATTCAGTTCCTTTCCGACACGTCTTTGCTTACATCGGACCAGTAAATCGACAGGCACTAGGACACTGCGCACGATAACGTCAGCCCTGAGCAGAGTCAGTGCAGGCAGCCTTCGTCAATCAGTTAATAGACACTAGACAGCGTGGTTGTCAGTCTCCACCACCATGCCCAAGCGCAAGTGCACGTTTACAGGAAAAAATTCCCTGTATTCAGACCGGGGCGAGACAAAAGTGAAGCACTGTGCACTGTTTGCAAAGCAGGCATGTATGTCTCGCGGTGGTGCAGTGCAAGGGACCTAAAATCCCACATTGACACAGAAAAACACAAAAAAGCTGTTCGAGGCGATAGTAGCGCCTGTTCGATATCTGAATATTTCGTGAAACCAGGGAAAGATGATGCAGTGAATTAGATATATTAGAAATAATTTGTAATTGAAGTTATTTTTGTGTGTGACTTTTACTTAGGGGAAAAAAGGTCCCCCCCCCCCCCCCCCCGCTAAGGTGTCCTGGTTTTCTCCTTTGAGAATATGGTCACCCTAACTTTACCCCTTAGAAAAAATACTACTACTAATTTACTTATTACTTGAATGAAAGAATGATATATTACATATTAGAATATTGCTTTCCCCAGTTCCCCTGGCTGCCACCCACAAAGGATGTGTGTAGAATGCTGTGGTGGATTAGGATCTACAAACTACAGTGCATCTCTATTGTTATCTGATTGATAGCTTGTAAATCTGCTCTATTTTCACATGCAACAAGCTCAAAAGTAATGAGGCGTGTTTTTATTACTTATTAGACCTACACATTTTGGCAGAGTAATATTTTACTTAACTTTGGCTGTAAAATGTAATATTACAGTAATAGTTAATAAGTTACGTTATTGCCTAACACTGTTTATTAAACTACAAATTTATTTGAACACGCACGCACACACACACACACACACACACACACACACACACACACACACACACACACACACACACACACACACACACACACACACACACCTGTATATAGGTCTATAGGCCTACACTACCACTGCTACTAACTAACTACAATTGTGGCACCACTAAACCAACAGCATTTCATCATTGAAAACAGAAAACTCTCTGAGTCAGAACTTTAGGTTTATGCATGCTGCGTGTCTGTTGCAACTTCAACAAAAACTGATGTTAATATTGGTGCTTAGTTGCATAATGTAAGTCCTGTAACTGAAAAACTGAAAATGGTATGGGTGTGGCTTGATCGATGGCGATGAAGCCGCCCTCATACCATTCTCGCCTGCCCCCCCCCTGGCTGCAGCTTCAGCACCTCCTCCTACACCCACATCATCATATTGATGGTATTCTGTCTCTATGTCTTTTGGTAAAGTGGCTTGTAGAGTTCACATATACTGTATGACATTTATATAAAATCTTCCATATGGGAACCCTGTGTCTACCTGTCTACCCAGTGAAGAGCCAGAATTACAGTATGATGATGTGGGTGTTCACCCACATCATCATACTGTAATTCTGGCTCTTCACTGGGTTCAGCCTATAGGGGTCCTTCTATTCCCTGTATCTGTGACCTGTACTGTTGTGCTCTCTCAAAACCCTTTAATGATCCAATTCACAGGAGACAACACAGTAAGTGTCCTTCCCCCCTCAGTGCCTTCTTGTACACCCACATCATCATACTGGTGGTATGATTCTGTGTCTTCACTGGCTGCAGCTTCAGCACCTCCTACACCCACATCATCATATTGATGGTATTCTGTCTCTTCACTGGCTGCAGCTTCAGCACCTCCTCCTACACCCACATCATCATATTGATGGTATTCTGTGTCTTCACTGGCTGCAGCTTCAGCACCTCCTCCTACACCCACATCATCATATTGATGGTATTCTGTCTCTTCACTGGCTGCAGCTGCAGCACCTCCTCCTACACCCACATCATCATATTGATGGTATTCTGTCTCTTCACTGACTGCAGCTGCAGCACCTCCTCGTTGATCTGTCTCTTCACTCGGTCCGGCTTCAACATCAACATCGGAACGAGCAAATTCGTTGTAATAAACTATCTCAACGTTTTCCCGTCTCACATTGTAATAAACAACGCGAATGTCCTGTGATCTCACACAATGGCTTCTGGTGACCTGGAGAAACACAGCAGCGCCTGGTTTTAATTAACTGTCTCTCTTAAATTAAAATAAATGTCTGGCTAAACTGCTGACTGAATTTGCATTGCAGTCATATGTTTAATAAAGAATTAAAATTACCTTCCAGAGACGGTAGAGTATCAGGATCAAGAGCAGCAGCACCAATACTGTACTTTTGACAATATTAGATGTCAGATGAGAAGCTGTGAGAGAAATGTGTTAAAATATGTTAGAACAACAAACACCATGAAAAAGAACAAAGTTTACTTGACTGAGTTTCAAAGTGTGACTTTGAAAAGACCACATTTCACGTTACCTCTGACAGTGATAGAGATGACCTCGCTCTTAGAGGAGAAGTTGTGGAAGAAAACATGGATGTGATAAACACAGCTGTAACTTCCCTGGTGGGTGTGGTTTGCTGCAGGAAACAGGAATGTGGCAGTCTGATTGACAGCTCTCTGGTTCTGAGTTTTGTTGCAACCAGAGATGTTGTGTGTTGTATCCAGTGATGATGTTTGTTGTGTTGTGGCTAGTGCCGTTGTGTGCTGTGTTGTATCCAGAGATGTCTGTTGTGTTGAATACAGTGGTGTTGTATCTACTGGTGTTGTGTCTTGTGTGTGCTGTGTCGTATTCAGAGGTGTTGTTTGATGTGTTGAGGCTAGTGGTGTTGTGTGCGCTGTTGTATCCAGTGATGTTGTGTTGGACGCAGTGACATTGTCTGTTGTGTTGGATACAGAATGGTTGTCAGCTGGCTGGGTGTAGTTGTGTGTTGTGTTGGATACAGAATGGCTGTCAGCTGGCTGGGTGTAGTTGTGTGTTGTGTTGGATACAGAATGGTTGTCAGCTGGCTGGGTGTAGTTGTGTGTTGTGTTGGATACAGAATGATTGTCAGCTGGCTGGGTGTAGTTGTGTGTTGTGTTGGATCCAGTAAAGGTGAGGAGGAAGAAGCCTCCTGGGTACTGTGGCCGGATGGAGCATCTGATGCTGAAGCTGAAACCCTCCATCACCTGCAGCCCCTGCTGCTGGCTTTCAGAAATGGAGTGTACTGAGGTATGCACTGATGTGTATCGTGTTGCATCTAGAGTTGTTGTCTGTTGTGTTGTAGCCAGGGATAGTGTGTCTTGTGTTGGACCCAGAGATGTGTTTTGTGTTGGATCTAGATATGTTGTGTTTTGTGTTGTATCCAGTGAAATGTTTTGTGTTGTATCCAAAGACGTTGTGGCTTGCGTTGTATAAAATGTTGTTGTGTCTTGTGTTGAATAAACTGGTGTTGTGTCTTGTGTTGCACCCAGTGGTGTTGTGTGCAGTGTTGTATCCAAAGACGTTGTGTGTCGTGTTGCATTTAGAGTTGTCTGTTGTGTTGTATCCAGTGGTGTTGTGTTGTATCCATAGATGTGTGTGGTGTTGAATGCAGAGTGATTGACAGCTGGCTGGATGGAGCAGCTGATTTTGAAGCTGGAAGCCTCCAGCTGCTGGCCTTCAGAAAGGGAGCGTACAAAAGTGATGGTTGGCTTAAATAGCAGATCTGGAAATAAACAGAGGCAATTAGCTGAAATTAGTAATACAGTAGATTTACCTGTTTCATTATAGTATATTGTACTGACAGATAGATGAGATAATGTAAAAGTGTTTTACTAGAACAGATAATCTCCAGTCTGGCAGTGGAATTGCCAGACCGCTTTGTTCCACACTCCCTCAGGGAATACTCAGACCCAACACAGGAGGCTGAAATCCACCACACAGGTCCATGTGTAGAAGCAGAAGTCCTTTCTCTTGATACAGCAGAGCCACAATCCAGCTGTCGACACACTACAGATGATGACTTCAGGTTCCAGTCAGACCGACCATCCACTGGTCTCCACTCTCCCTGGTGTTTCATCTCCAGGATTCCAATACACTTACTGGTTCCTCCCTCCAACCTGACATCACCAGACTCTGTAAAGAGACCAGAGAGTAAACAATAAAGATTCATATTCATATATTCATGAAATAATAATCTAAAATTCAAAGCCAAAAGTTTACCCTGTCTTTTACCTGAGCAAGTGAGTCGAACAGACTTGTAAGGTAAGCTTGTGTTTCTAGTTGAGGTTGAAGTTCCACAATCCATGAGACCAGACTCATTGCCTTTACACTGGAACTTTCTGGCCCACACTGAAGCATTGGCCTCCCCATAGAGCGCCCCCTGGAGGACTGAAGGACGCCCACAGCCAAGGTGTCTACAGACCACCTCTGCATCCTGCTGGTCAAAGTCACCTTCATACACTAAGACCCACGACTCATCAGACCTCACCTCCACCCTGCCTGAACACAAAGTCGTCCCATTCACCAACCTCACAGACCCTGGAGAGAGAGAGAGATGCAAGATGTATATATATATATATATATATATATATATATATATATATATATATATATATATATATATATATATATATATATATATATATATATATATATACACTATAGTAATGTGCATAATGCCTAATCAGAACATAACAAGTTGCTTAATAATAATAATCCACTAGTGTTATAATTATAAACAAGTACCGTAATGACTCTGAATGGTTCAACTGATCAGGGCCAGAGTTTCCTGTGGTTTTGTCAAACATTACTGTAGTTGAAGTATCAGTTCATTACCTGAACAGTTCACCTCCAGAACGTACAAAGAAGTGGAAGACATCTTTTTTCCACAGTCACTCAGAGAAGGCTCTGACCCGAAACAGGGAGGTGCAATCCTCCATGACGGTTGATGTGTAACACCAGAACTCCTCTCTGTTGAAACAGCAGAGCCACAAGCAAGTTGTCTACACACTACAGATGAGGACTGCAGGTTCCAGTGAGACCAACCATCCACTGGTCTCCACTCTCCCTGGTGTTTCATCTCCAGTATACCAGCACAGGTACTGGTTCCTCCTGTCAACCTGACATCATCTGACTCTGTAGAGAACAAGAGAGTAAACACAATATAATCATGAAAATGATGAGTTGATCTGCTGCCCCTACTATCAAGTACATGACAAGATAGTATTTTATTTTGCCCTGACTATGGAAATTGCGGGCAAGTTAACATGCACACAAAGTTACTGCAGTCAGCACCGCTCAAGGACAAAAGCTGTTATTGCTCTCATTAGAATGATTACCCAAAAGGTGTATATTTCTTACCTGAGCAGGTTAGTCCAACAGACTTGTCCGATGAGCAGGTGTTTCTGGTTGAGTTTGAGACTCTACAGTCCTGGAGAGCAGACTCAGTGCCTTCACACTGGAACTCTTTGGCCCACATTGGAGCCTTGACTTGTCCATAGAGCGCCACCTTGAGGGATGAAGAAGCTCTGCAGCCGAGTTCCCTACAGACCACCTCTGCATCCTGCTGGTCAAAGTCTTCTTCACACAGTGAGGCCCACGACTCATTAGACTTCACCTCCACTCTGCCTGAACACAAAGTAGGACCATCCACCAACCTCACAGACTCTGGAGGGAGAGAGAGATTACACAATTAGGTTAGTGATCTACAAGACAGTGTATGAGTGCATTATGAATGAATTGAATCTAATCACAAGGACTGCTGTCATTGTGTTACCTGAACAGTTCACAGTGGGTTTGCCTGTAATCAAACCTTTCTGTGTGACATGATTCTCCATTATGACACAGTGGCTCAGTGAGGACTCAGACCCAACACAGTAAGGTGTAATCCTCCACACAGGATGTTGTGTGAAGCCAGAACTCCTTTCTGTTGACACGGCAGAGCCACAGTTCAACTGTCTGCACACTACAGATGAGGACTTCAGGTTCCAGTGAGACCCACCGTCCACCAATCTCCACTTTCCCTGGTGTTTTATTTCCAGTATACCAGAACAGTGACTGTTTCCTCCGACCAACCTGACTTCATCAACCTCTGTAAAGACACAAGTGAGTAAATATTTAAACAGTAATATTACTATCAGTATAAGAAAACATATTATTCCAGGGTGTAGCTTGTGTTTAACCTGAACAGTTGAGTCCAACAGTCTTGTCAGGTGAACAGGTATTATTAGTGGAGTTTGAGGTTCCACAGGCCATGAGAACAGACTCAGTGCCTTCACATTGGAACTCTTTGGCCCACATTGGAGTGTTCACTTTGCCATATAGCGCCCCCTGGATGAGAGAAGGAGCACCACATCCAAGCTCCTTACAGACCACCTTTGCATCTTGCCGGTCAAAGTCACTTTCACAAACTGAGACCCAAGAATCATTAGACTTCACCTCCACTCTGCCAGAACACACAGTAGGACCATCCACCAACCTCACAGAGTCTGGAGAGAGAGAGAGAGAAAGGTGAGAGGAGGTGTTGTATTAATCAAGTTGCATCTTGTGTATACAGTATCATGAGTGTGAAATAATTTTCATTTCATCAACAAATTCCCACTAGCCGAAAGCCTGGGAAGAGAGTTTTTCAGATGTTTTTCAGACCAGTGCCCAGAAGGGGTCTCTACTGACATGACATCTTTCCTAGTATGTTTTAGGCACTACACGGTTCTCTCTACACTTGTTTTTGCATTTGCGTGATTCTTTAAACTAGCATGCCTGAAGAAAAGGCATCAGAATTAGCATTGATTAAATTTGTATTCGTATCATGCCAGACATGTTCAGGTGTCCAACATTTCTGGAATGATATAATGATGGATAGTGATGGTCAATTAAGTTAAGTAATTTTAAAATATGAACCACAATAAACGGTCAGAATTACTTCTCAGGCGTTCTAGTGTAAACTTGTTTGTTGACTACAGTTCATACTTGTTTTGCATATTCTAATCACATATAAACTTTGCTCCGTATGATGACGTAAATGTGGACTTCACATGAAGAGCAATGGCATATTTTGAAATAGGATATCGATGACACCACAACATTTTCATTGTTAATACATATTACTGTATACTGTATATTCTTTTTACCTGAGCAGTTGAGTTTCAGTGTATGAGTGGAATTATACGACTTCACGGGTCCACACTCCATCAGCGAAGACTCTGAGCCAACACAGGAAGATGGAATCACCCATCCTGGCTGACGTGTAGAACTAGAAGTAAACTCTGTTGAAAGAGCAGATCCACAATCCAACTGTCTACACACTACAGATGATGACATCCTGTTCCAGTCAAACCAAGCCAGCGCCGGTCTCCACTCTCCCTGGTGTTTCATCTCCAGTATACCATTACAGTTACTGGTTCCTCCAGACAACCTGACATCTTCAGACTCTGTAGAGAGAGAGCAATAAGCAGTAAAAACCTATTACATTCATTACAACACCCTGGATAATACAATATAGAAAATAGCACATCAGTCTCAGTTTTGTTCACCTGTTGAGTTGTGAGTTGGTTTAAGTTGGAGAGCTGAGGAGAAACATAAGGAAATAATAATTAGTTTCACTCTAATGTTAATCAGGTGGAAATGAATTCTGCAAATATCTGTTGGAAGTTTTACTGAAGATGGATGAATGTAACATGTCTGTCTGTCATGTATTGTTGCATACTGCAAATAACCTTATAAATGTGTACAAATAAATCAGGTAAATCAGGAGTCTGTCTATGATCTGTGATGTATGTACATGCATAAACAGGTGTGTTCAGTGTTCAGTAGTCATTAGCAGCAGTCAAATAAACAGGTGTGTTCAGTGGTCATTAGCAGCAGTCAAATTAACAGGTGTGTTCAGTGTTCAGTAGTCATTAGCAGCAGTCAAATAAACAGGTGTGTTCAGTAGTCATTAGCAGCAGTCAAATTAACAGGTGTGTTCAGTGTTCAGTAGTCATTAGCAGCAGTCAAATAAACAGGTGTGTTCAGTGTTCAGTAGTCATTAGCAGCAGTCAAATAAACAGGTGTGTTCAGTGTTCAGTAGTCATTAGCAGCAGTCAAATAAACAGGTGTGTTAAATGTTCAGTTGTCATTAGCAGTGGCCCAGGAGCCAGAGCAGCTGTTTTGGAATAGGAAGGTTCTCGGTTCGATCCCAGACTCTCCCTATGTTGTTGTCGTTGTCCAAGTGTCCTTCCTTGAGCAAGACACTGTAGGCTAGCGCTGACTGCATGGTTCCCTCTGCTCTCAGTGTGGGGTTAATGGGTGAATGCATAATGCACATTGTTAAGCACATAATGGCTATAGATGTGTCATTATTTAATAAATCATTTGCACTGATTAAAATGGTTAATAACATTGCATTTATTGAATAACATTGCATTATAAGCAGATTTTAATGCATTCATGCTGTATTGTGATTATTGTGAGAAAGCATTCATCAGTGTTTTTTTTTTTTGTTTTTGTTTTTAGAAAACAAAGAATGACTAATTATAATTGGTGCAAACAGTGATAATAAACCATGACTAGTGAGGTAATGTTTCAGTCTCTACTCACGGCAGGCACTGTGTTGGTTCTCACAGTCACATCTCCATGACAATGGAATGCATGTGTCTTTCTGACAAACAAACTGAAGAGGGAGACAGAGGTTCAGGTTGCAGATTATGTTACCTAAACAATTATAGCCTATACAACCTTCCGTCATCTGAAATATGAAAGAAACAGGATACATTTATGTAACAAATTTTCACAATGTTTCAAAAATAGCAGATCAGTGCCGTGCTACGAGGTTGTAGATACTGCTATCTGTCAATAGATAAGTACCGGTATAACAATGCTTTAAACACCAAAATGGTTTCCCATCCTTAATGGGAAAAAGTCAGACTGTGTAAGTGAGGGGTTTTCAACCTTTTTCATCTCAGGGACCACCATTTATTCAGGATTTGTGGAGAGCCAGCGAAATCCAAAAGCGACCTCGCCCGCGGGCGCCCGGTTTCAAAAGCGGGCGCCCGCTTTCACAAAAACGGGCGCCCGGTTTCACAAAAACGGGCGCCCGTTTCACAAAAACGGGCGCCCGTTTTCAAAAGCGGGCGCCCGTTTTCAAAAGCGGGCGCCCGTTTTCACAAACTAGGCTATGCCTAAATCTAACTCTAACCCTAAACTTAACCTCAGTAAACCTATGCCTAAACCTAACCTAACCCTAACCATAACCTTTTGAAAAGGGCGCCCGTTTGTGAAAACGGGCGCCCGGTTTCACAAAAACGGGCGCCCGGTTTCACAAAAACGGGCGCCCGTTTTCAAAAGCGGGCGCCCGCGGGCGAGGTCGCTTTTGGATTTCGCCCCTGCTGGATTTGAGCCACGGACTACCATTTGAGGATATTTTAGCCCCACAGACCCCAAAACCAAAGACTTATTTTGCTTTTGTCCACAATTCCAGGCTGGATTTGGGAAACAAAACAAGCAAAACATACATTCCAAAATGGCTAATTCACATGGTGTATATTTTAACTATTGAGACTGTAACTATTTTACGTTCTCAAGAGTTACATCTGGTTACAGCTGAGGACCACCTGGAACCCTCTCAAGGACCACTGGTGGTCCCCGGACCACTGGTTGAAAACCCCTGGTGTAAGTGAAGCTGAGGTGAATCACCTGGCTGGCAGTGCAGTTATTGGACATGCACTGCTTGTTGTCAGCTGACAAGTCAGAGTCGGTGGGACAGGAACAGTTGTATCCTCCTCCAGGTGAGAGCAGACACAGGTGACTGCAGCCTCCATTGTTGATCTGACACGGATGACCAGACACTGCAGGGTGGAGAAAACATGCAACACATGTAAGGAACATGAGAACACACACCTATATATCTATATGTTACAACAGTGCTTTATAAACCTGTTTGAACCAAGAGACACGCCAATGTGTGTGAGTAAATAATAAGGAACTCCTGTGTATTCATAATGAAAACAGCTGTTCTACAAGTTCACAACACATCCCACCACTATGCATTGTTGAAATTGTAAATCTGCTATTGTTACATGTTAAATTTATTCAGTTATTTTTTTAATCTATTTTATAGATGTAATTAATCAATCAATAAATTTCCTTTGTGTCATGTATTTATGTGTGTGTGGGGGAGGGGGGCAGTTAAGTTTGCCTATAATCATCATTGTTACAGTATGAACTCCACCATGTTGTTTATACAGTACAACACTTTAAGGGATGCTGACATACCCAGGATTTATTAGCACATCACATGGTCTAATTGAAAACATTTTGTAGCGTGTGACTGAGTGAGGCAGCCTACCTGTTAAGGCTCAGTCATAGTCCACAGTGAAGTGCCTCGTGGTGAAAGGGTTTCACCGTGGTGTAGTTTTTTTAACACTTCACCCTGTATCATACATACTCCAGGGCAGTGTTGGGACATGTGCACTACGTAACGCAATATATTACATAATATATTACCAAAATGCAGTAACTTGTAATATAAATATATTAATAAACAAAAACAATCTAATATATTATACTTTTCTTTCTGCATTACTGCATTACTTTCAATATTACTTTCTGTCAATCTGTCTCGTTGAAAATGTTCTTGTGAAATTTTCTTGACAACTGCAGAAGTTAAATAATTACTTATTTTCTATAATTTGTCATCAAATTATTAATTCAGGAGGACGTTTTTTCAAGTTGATTTCATATGGATTTCCCAGATAGCCAAGTGCGCTTTCTTTATTGTAGCTATGCCACTGGCCTACACAATATTTGATTAATAGTGACACTAAATATTTAATTATATATTTTGTACAACATTTTTCTTTTAAGTAATATGTAATAGTAATACTAATATATTACACTTGCTCAGACAGCAATATTGTAATACAATATATTGCTTTAAAATGAAGGTAATAAGTAATAAGTAATACATTAACAAGGTATAGTAATATTCCCAACACTGCTCCAGGGTGAAGCCTTAAAAAACTACACCACGGTGAAACTTTCACCGCAAGCCACTTCACCATGGAGTAAGACTGAGTACTACTACCAGTACTACTGCACTAGCATGTCTGTTGCTATATGTTGTTACTAGTGGTTTCAACGTTTTCCATGGCTTCATATTCCTTACAAATCTCATTGTACAAAAAAATTTTTGGTCGAATATGTCAGTTAGAGAATGTAAATGACGTTGGCGTGGGGTTTCTATTGCTGTATCAAATACAGTATATCACACTCGAGTCCAACGCTCTGTACCAGCTCTCTGCGCAGCAGAGTGTGTGAGTGTGTGAGTGTGTGACTGTGTGTGTGTGTGTGTGTGTGTGTGTGTGTGTGTGTGTGTGTGTGTGTGTGTGTGTGTGTGTGTGTGTGTGTGTGTGTGTGTGTGTGTGTGTGTGCGTTGCAAAGTCCATTCCCTCAAGCTGAAAGTATCAATATACTGTGGGGCTAAGATATTCGAGTGAAAATAATAATTTTCAAGTGTCTATTTGACCCAAATGTATCACCAAAACGACTAGCATGTTGCTACTGTATGCTTAGAGTTGTTAGCGCTGCTAATTGATATGCCACCCAAACCTGGCATAGAAGACAATGGGGAAAGCCACGCCTCTGCGTGACGTCACGACAAAAAATAGCATCTGAATTACCATTTGTTAGCTCCCAAGGGGCATGACGCGCCCCCTTTAACAAAGCATATCAATGAATACAACAATACAGAACAAATTAAAGTAGTGAAACATAATAAGAGTAATAATAAGAGTTACAGCAGGTGGTACAGACCCTCAGGTTGTCTAGAGGGGTGGTAGATGTGGATGTCAAATGGATGGATCAGGTTACCGATGACTGTGGTGTTGTCAATACCATTAGTCTTGTTGGCTCTGTAGATGGAACTGGTCATCAATCGGTCTGCCCAGTAAATGTGATCCTCAAACACAGCGATAGCCCAGATGTTGTCTTGACTCACAACTACACACACACACACACACACACACACACACACACACACACACACACACACACACACACACACACACACACACACACACACACACACACACACACACACACACACAAATAAAGACTTAAATGCACAAATAAAGTATTAGAAATGCTGCTTTAAAGAGGTGGTTCTCTATGAAATACTACCGTTAATAGGCTATAGTGGTGTCGACCATGTTAATTGATTGCCAGAGTCCAGTATTAGGCGTTCTGCTCTGGTTTGGTGAATATTAGCCTTGACACTAAGGGCGCGATTTTCCTTCCACCCCTTGTCCCTAACGTTACCCGATACCCGCAGCGAATTCCCTTATTGCTATTTTGGTCACCTTTTCTCTTCCCTTAGCCACTATTCTTTATGCCGACACCGTTATTTGTGGCTGGAGGTGTGGTCATGGGCGTGTTTGTTGCGCAGTCCCTTAAGTTGCTAATTTCGTCAAATAGATTTGGGAACTAGATAACGCCATCAGAGACCACCCGTTAACCGATGTGAGAAGGCAGAGCCACGTGCGCAGGGTGCGCGTCTGTGCGCCTTTGGAGATGTCCACGACTCCACGTGGAAAGGCGCCAATTCAATTTATCTCCTTATTTATGGACTGTCCTATAAACAGCTGTAGATTGCCTGCTGTCGGTCACTTCCTTGTGTTTAGGTAATGTACAGTATATAATATAATTAAATACATTAATTAACTTGTGACGCAATGTTGTAAATGGCAAAAAGGTCGGCAATCCGCGGCAAAAAAACGTTTTTTTGATCATTGATTTCTCGGTCAATTCTGGACCATTTTTTACATTTCAAAGTGCAGCGTGACGGGAAAGACCTCCTCTCTCAGATGCTGTATAGCAGTGGTGTCAAAGTCATTTGGGGTGGGGGCCGCATTGGACTTCATGTGACTTCATGGGGGCCGGAGTGCCGCGGTGCAACCAGTCGCAGACCGCAAGCATGCACGGCACACGCATGTTTACGTACACAGCCGTTACTTCTACACTACAGTATATCACACAAGTCATATTTATTATTAAGAATAGATATTAATATACATTATTGGTTTCATACTTGTAGCCTAGATTAAGACATTTGCTATGAAAGATGCTATTTTTATTTACAGAGCGTCAATAAACCATACGAAAATAGCATTTAAATTTCAAATACTAAATTTAAGTAAGTATGTAAAGTTAACTAAGTATAGTTCTCGGTTACACACCCTTGTACTGCTGAAGTATAGTTCTCGGTTACACACCCTTGTACTGCAGAAGTATAGTTCTCGGTTACACACCCTTGTACTGCTGAAGTATAGTTCTCTCAGTTACACACCCTTGTACTGCTGAAGTATAGTTCTCGGTTACACACCCTTGTACTGCTGAAGTATAGTTCTCTCGGTTATACACCCTTGTACTACTGAAGTATAGTTCTCGGTTACACACCCTAGTACTGCTGAAGTATAGTTCTCGGTTACACACCCTTGTACTGCTGAAGTATAGTTCTCGGTTACACACCCTTGTACTGCTGAAGTATAGTTCTCTCAGTTACACACCCTTGTACTGCTGAAGTATAGTTCTCGGTTACACACCCTTGTACTGCTGAAGTATAGTTCTCTCGGTTATACACCCTTGTACTACTGAAGTATAGTTCTCGGTTACACACCCTAGTACTGCTGAAGTATAGTTCTCGGTTACACACCCTAGTACTGCTGAAGTATAGTTCTCGGTTACACACCCTTGTACTGCTGAAGTATAGTTCTCACTTTGCAGTGCCAGCAGCCTAGCCTGGTAAAACGACTCCCCCTGCTGGACAACATGCATTACATGCCGTTCAGAAGAGAGCTCAAAAGCATTTCTTTAAACGACCATAACTTTTGATAGGAACGTGCTAGAGACTTACTTTTTTTTTTGTTAGACTCAGACATTTTTGCTCTACAAGCCTGGGGCCGGATTAAATCATCTCAGTCAAGGCCCGCGGGCCGGATCCGGCCCGCGGGCCTTGACTTTGACATATGTGCTGTATAGTATATGTGGGTAGGTCTCTACGATCCCGCATCGAGCAAAATGTAAGTGTCGGGGATTCGGTGGACCGTTTCCACCAAAATCCCGACACTTACATTTTGCTAGATCCCGCATCGTAGAGAAGACCTACCCACATATACTATACAGCATCTGAGAGAGGAGGCTTTTCCCGTCACGCTGTATTTTGAAATGTAAAAAATGGTCCAGAATTGACTGAGAAATGAATGATCAAAAAAACGTCTTTTTTGCCGCGAATTGCCGACTTTTTTGCAATTTACTTTATAACATTTCGCAGACTTGGGATAAATGCACGCCACATACAGCACAAAAACATGGAACATGTTTTTTCAACATAACATGTTGAATGGTAAGAAATGATTGAGAATTGACCGAGCTATAATTGTTTGAAAATGAGAGCTATGATCTTTAAGAATAGGCTACTCATGCATGTGTCTGTCTTAAGCCCGCAGCCAGGCTGCGTGCTTAGGAGGGTCAGGCTTAGCAGTAGGGATAAGGGAACTAGATAAGGGATGAATTAAAGGGAATGGCAAGACCAACACGGATTGGATGAAAGCAAAAAACGCCCAAACCACACCTATGCATAATTTAACGGGTATAGGAGGTGTTTAAGGGAGATGGCATGGTTACGAAATTAGCGACTTTAGTGTGGGAACGCCTCTTCCCCAATGCTATGTGCGTTAATTGCGCATAAGGGCTAATGTAACCAAAATCGGGCCCTAAGGCTTTTTTTTTCATCCGAGTTGCACAAAAACGCCTGGACTAATTTGTTAGCCATCGTGGCCTAGAAGTGGGAGTCAACTTTTTGGGGTGGGCGTCACTTCAAATGATGTGACGTATCACAGCAGTCATGCACCGTCATGTAAGCTTTAATATTGTTGTCAAACCAGATTGTTGGTTTCTTTTTTTCCTACTTCTTTTTTTGGGCTTGGCTCCTTATCTATACAGCACATTGCTCATGCACACTGCCATCCATCTCCATTCTGATGTAATTTGTATTGTTGTACATTTCTAAAATATTAGCACATTGTCCATTTTTGACATTTTGAATAATTCAATATTTGAACTCATTAACTTTCAATGCATGGCCCCAGGACTCTTCTGGCATTCAACTGACGCTCGACACCATTATTAAAGAATGTATAACTATGAATGTATTTCATACAACTTAAGTTAAATAAATCAGAACTACCGTAATTTCCGGACTATAAGCCGCACCTGAATATAAGCCGCACCAGCTAAATTTGGGGCAAAATACTGATTTTTCCTTGTATAAGCCGCAGCTGACTATAAGCCGCACCAGGCTTATAGTCAGGTGCTTCATGTTAAAGCAGTGGTTTTCAACTTTTTCACCCCACAGACCCCAAAACTAAATATTTCTTTTGGTTTTGTTCACAATTCCAGGATGGATTTTTGCAAACAAACCCTAACCCTAACCCAATTAGACCAAAATGAACATGACTTATGACTTACTAATTAAGTGGTGCTAATTTAGATGGTGAATATCATAACTCTTGAGGGTTTAAACATGAAACCAAATGGACCCGCTAGGGTCCATTTGGTTTCATTTTTACGCTCTCAAAGAGTTACATCTGGTTAACCAACTTTCTATCATTTAGTCTGCGGAGCCCTCCTGGAACCTGGAAAATCCATAGATTGGCCGCACCGTTGTATAAGCCGCAGGGTCAAAAGCATGTGGAAAAAGTAGCGGCTTATAGTCCGGAAATTACGGTATATAACAAAGTAAATAATGTTGACTGTGTGCGTGTGTGCATGAGTATGTGCATGTCTGCACATGTGTTGTGCACCTGTCTGTCTGTTGGTTCCATCCAGGTTGGCAAATTCAATGTATTTATTATCGTTGGTCCAATAGATGTGATCATTGATGTAGTCTAACGTCAGGCCTGTGGGACTGGAGATCTTCTCCTTCACGATGACTGTCCTGTCGGTGCCGTCCATCCCCATCCTTCCTATGTGGGGGTTGTTGTTGTTGAGACCTCTGTCTGACCAGTACAAGTATCTGTCAGGGAGACACTGTGTCAGGTCACTATTCACAACTAATCACACATAGTGGGAATACAATATGACGGACAGGATGAATGTTCAACATCAAAAACACAATTAAATTGTTAAACACAGTTATTTGTGTGACAATGAATCATTCACTTACAGGTGTAACCAGCTCTATTCATAGGATGGTTGATAAATTCAGGGTTTCGTTCATGATGTCACCACAGTGTTCTTACCCGTAGCGTACATCCACAGCTATGGACACTGGTGCGTCCAGGTCAGTGTTGAGCAGGACTGTTGGGTACGACCCGTTTAGTTTGGACACACCTATGGTGTGATGCACAAAGTCGCACCAATAGAGGTTTCCTCCTATCCAATCAACAGCCAGACCAGATGCTCTGATGGTCAACGTGTTGTGAATGACCTGTTAATGAACCATACATGCACTCTGAATATAATCACCATGACTTCATTCTTACATTAGAGCAACTTGTCAAAGTGCACATGTGTGTGCGTGTATGTATTTGTGTGTGGTGCGTGCATGTGTACTAAGAAGCAACTTGTTAATACCCAACTGGCTATTATAAGTACTCTGAGTACCGTAGTAGTATAAATACAACAAGTATCCTTCATTCATCTTCATAGTTGTCGTTGTCACACTGACCTGGACGTCACTGCCGTTGATGTACATGACACTGATCATGGTGTAATCTGGTCCTGTCCTGTCTATCCAGTAGATCTTCTGCTGCTGATAGTCAAAGTCCAGAGACACTGCATACTCCAAGTCCTGTCACACCAAAGCAGTTGTGTTAGTATCAGACTGGAATACATTCCAGCATGTCAAAAGCAGTGTGTATAATACTGTATATAGGATTACATAGGATGCGTTGTTATTATGTCCAATGGTTTTCACCTGTTTGATCACTGTGGAGCTGGAGCCATTCAAGCTGATCCTCATCAGGTTGTTGAAGTTGGCTAAGATGAGGTAGGGCTCCACCTCTGGAGAAAGTCAGACATTACAGTTGAGTTTACTGCAATTAAGTATTAAGTAACTGGAATAAAATTTACACTAATTACATCAAAGCAAGACGATCCCATTCCAAATCCAGACACCCACACACACGGCCGCAAACGCGCACGCGCGCGCGCGCGCACGCACACACACACACACACACACACACACACACACACACACACACACACACACACACACACACACACACACACACACACACACACACACACACACACACACACACACACACACACACACCGAGATCCCAATGTGCTGACAGAATTACAGAATAGATAAATACAGAAAGTTAACGAATATACATAGTAGACACTTAATTGCAAAAAAAAAAAAGATACAACACATTCCATCTAGGTAAAAGCTAGTGAAAATAAATACGTTTTCAGTCTGCTTTTAAATAAAGAGAGCGAGGTTTGCATTCAATAGGTAAGGAATTCCATAATGTAGGACCATAGTGACTAAAGGCACCATAACCAAATCTCGAGTTAATCCTTTTTATACTGAGGAGCCCTTTGTCAGATGGCCTAAGGGTCCTAGAAGGTGCATAAGGTTGAAGCATGTCAGCGATATAAGAAGGGGCCAAGTCATTGACAGATTTAAAAACTACCAGAAGCACTTTGAAATCCACCTTCTAACCATGTAATATGAATACAGGCTAGATAGTTTGTAAAACATCTGAAAATAGGTTGTTTACTTTGAAGTACTGCCTATGACGCAAATATTGTGGTAGGAGTTAAAAATGTTTGCTCTCACGATTTTTCAAGAATAGCAGATCTACAAGCTCGTAGCGCTGCACTCTGTGCGCTGCTATGACCTTGTAGATATGCCCTTTTTCAATATCAATATCTATAAGTATTACATATTGTTTAAAACACCAGTGCTGTAGTGTTTCATGCATGTTTTGGGAAAACAAAATCTAACTAACTAGTACATTGTTACTTTACACCAGTGATAGATGGTAGGGTTTGATTACTTTAGTCAGTCAGACGACCGTTCGGACAGTCGGTCAGACAGACAAACATAGAGACAAAAAGACAGTCAAACGGATGGACAGTCAGACTTACCTGTTGTGTTATCTGTTGGTTTATCCTGGAGATCTGAGGAGAAACATGAAACACTAAATTAACTTCCGTGTTAACAGCTGGTTCAGTGTAGTCATTTCTCCTTATTGGACATTCAGAGGAAGCAAATTAGTCACCATCATTCCAAAGCCTGAGATTCTAAGATTTAATGTACCGTATTTTCCGCACTATAAGGCGCACCGGATTATAAGGCGCACCTTTTAAAACTGTTTTCATATATAAGGCGCACTGGATTATAAGGCGCAGAGAATAGAAGCTACTACAGTTAACACAGAATAGAAGCACCTGCAGTCAAACAATCCATATGTAAGGCGCACTGGATTATAAGGCGCACTGTGGATTTTTGAGAAAATTAAAGGCTTTTAAGTGTGCCTTATAGTCCGGAAAATATGGTACACATCTCAAACTGACATTGTGTTCTGTCTGTGTTTCATGGTCAATTCTATACATTTCCAATGCACCTCACCCTGTGGGGTTAATCAAACACAAGTGTTTGGTCAAACCATGTGACTTCCAATGAACACAGAGGCTTCACCATTCCAACTTGAAGCATTACTAACCGTCTCCAACCCTAATGGTGCATTCACATGGGAAGATGGAACAATGTAAAGACATGTTGTGAGTTGGTTTGGAGTAGCTACATGCAAGGTCTCACCTTTCAAACATGGACCGGTATGGATTGGTGGTGAACATTAGAATGTGTGCTATTAAACACAAATGCAGCTACGAATTGTACGACTGATATGTGAGTAATGTCATTGTTATGTCCATATAAAATAATTACACGTAAAGATAAGGTCATGTTAACGGCTTCCATGGACACTGAGAGGCAGACTGCATGGTTGAATCTGCCCTGTGTGAACGCAGCATAATCCTAAACACCAGCAGAAGCCTGGTAGTCTAGATGGAGGTGTGTCAGAATGTGTGTGTGTGTGTGTGTGTGTGTGTGTGTGTGTGTGTGTGTGTGTGTGTGTGTGAGTTTTTTTTTTTTTTTTTTTTTTTTTTTTTTTTCAATCTTTACTCACAACAATCTTCAGGTTCGTCTGACTGGTCCCCACAGTCATCTACTGTGTCACATTTCCATGACAATGGAATGCACTTTTTCGGACAAATAAACTGATGGAGGAGACAGAGGATTCTGTTAGAATCAATTTAATAGTTCAAATAACATACACACAAAAACCATTATTAACAAACAATATACGTTTCTTGAGTCAACACATTAGAGAATAATCTGAACGTTCACAGTTATTGAGAGGGATCAATGTAAAATATCACTGTGTTTCTGTTACTTACTGTGCAATAACTATGGCACAATTGAAACAAGGTATGACATGACTTACAAAATAACGTACATTTACATACGTACACACAACGTACATTTTAATGTTTAAAACATACATATTAAATGGAATAGCTTGGAATGTAGGTTTTGTTTTTGTCACCATCATTCTGACTCAGAATGTGTGTAAACACTGCCGCAAAAAGTAGTTTGAGGTAAACAAAGAAGAGGCCAGACCGGATACGTTTTTATACACATAAGTTCTCTATGTTTTTTGTAACATGTAACATAATTTACTGATGATTTTCTAATAACTTTGACACTGATTTTATTTAATCTACTCCCATTCCGCTTGTCTTTAATTGTTTAGTGCAGTGGTCGGCAACCCAAGATGTTGAAAGAGCCATTTTCGACCAAAAAATGAATTCAAAATCTGTCTGGAGCCGCGAAAAATCTAAGCCTAATAAGCCCTTAACGGGGAATTCCACCCATTTTCAATGGGTGGAATGGACCCTGGCGGCTCCATTTGGTTCCATTTGTACACTCTCAGAAAAAAAAGGTCCTAAAAAAATCCTAAAAGAAAACATGGTGAAACACAAATTGATGACGTCATCCAGCTGTGTTTCACCATGTTAATGATTTTTTTTTCAGACCTCCTCTCCTTTTCTAGGAAACATCTTATTTTTTATCATGTCCACACAACATCTCAAATATATATTAATGATATGAGGACTGAGGTCCTTATAATTGGAGTTCTAGTGAACAAAAAAAAAAAAGATTTTAAATCGACTCGGTAGCTTAGGTATAGGGTATAGTTCAAATACAGTAAAAAACCTGGGAGTCATCATTGACTCTGACCTTAACTTCGATGCCCACATTAAACAGGCCACCAAGACTGCCTTCTTTCATCTAAGAAATATTGCGCGAATCAGAGGCTTCCTATCATTAGATGATGCTAAAACGTTAATTCACGCGTTCGTCTTTTCCAGATTGGATTATTGTAACGCCCTTTTATCTGGCTTACCAAAGAAGTCAATTGACAATCTACAACTTGTCCAAAACGCTGCAGCCAGAGTTTTGACCAAAACAAAGATGCGTGAGCATATCACACCTGTTTTGGCGTCGTTGCACTGGCTCCCGGTAGCCTTTAGAATTGATTTTAAAATTCTTATTCTTGTTTATAAATCATTAAATGGCCTCGCACCCACTTACCTCCAGGACTGCCTACCTAGGTATGTCCCTAACCGCCCCCTTAGGTCCGCCACTGCTGGCCTACTCGAGAAGCCCAAAGTAATGTCCAAGAAATATGGTGAGGCTGCATTCTCTTTTCAGGGACCGACCGCCTGGAATAAACTCCCCCTACACCTCAGGTTTGCACCCTCCCTAGATATTTTTAAATCACAGCTCAAGACCCATCTTTTTAATCTAGCATTTGGCTGAATGTATTCTTCATTTTATCGCATGGACTCACTGTATTATTGTATTATCTTGCTGTTTGTTATTTTTCACTATTGTTTTTACCTTTAGGAACTATGTTTTCCTCTTGTAATATTCCTTTATGTTATGACATTTTTACTTTACCTTGTATTTTATTCTTATTGTAATTTTCTTGTAAAGCACTTTGCGCTGCACGTGTTGTCATGAAAGGTGCTATATAAATAAAGTTTATTATTATTATTATTATTATTATTGCTATTAAATAGTAAACTGTTGAAAATGGGTGGTTCAGATTAAAGCTTGATCTCTGATATGCGCTGGGCTTTTGTGGCTTGGCCCAACCAGTGCTATGTTAACTGTCAGACAGCGCATGGTGTGTTGGGTGCTGCCAGTGACTGAAATGTTTATATTATGTTGGAGGATAACCCCAGTGTGGATGTAATAATGCTACAGCCAGGGAGCCTCTATAGCTGTGTTCTAGAGCACACATGCGGCTCCTGAGCCGCATGTTGCTGACCCCCGGTTTAGTGGAACCTAAATGAATAAATGATGGAAATGTAATCTAAGTAATGTAACACAAGTAAAGCTGAGGTGAATCACCTGGCTGGCAGTGCAGCTGGACATGCACTTGTATCCTCCTCCAGGTGAGAGCAGACACAGGAGACTGCAGCCTCCATTGTTGATCTGACACGGATGAACAGACACTGCAGGGTGGAGAAAACATGTACGGAATATGAGAACACACAACTATCTAAATTTCACAGTGCTTCATAAACATGTTGTAAGCTGGAACATGCCATGTGTACATAAAGAAATATGGAACACCTGTATTCATAATTCATAATGAAATTGTAAGTCTGCTATTGTTCATTTCATTTATTCTGTTCATAGCATTATCACAATAGAAACAGCTGTTTTAATCAATGAAGGGTGGCTTCACTGCCAACAAAGTGTTGCATCTAAGCTGCGTTTGCAGACGGGTCAAACTTCCTAAAAAAGCCTGGTAAGTTTTAGACGACTCATGTATAAAATATATACAATAGGATTTTTTTATTTCTGTTGTATGAACACAAGGCTGCCGTACTTTATACATCATTATTAATATTAACTATTAATGTTTTCTATGAGGTATAAAGTGGTGGTGACTGATTGATTGATTTTTGACTTCTGTTTCTCTCCAATGTAGAATGTTGCCACTACTGTTTACGCAACTATAAATTAAACGGGTTCATCCTGATGTTGGTGTAACAAAAACGATGAAATCAGTGGTAGTGACTAACAACTTTAATCTATATACCGGTATGTGTAGATATCATTCACAAACCATGAAGCAGTAAAACTATACTGTTTTAATGAATATCTAGCAACGCCACAGCATGAATTAAAAATACAGCTGTGTAGTGTCATTCAAACATAGCCTGCAGTACTCTATGTCGGCATACTTTTTAAACCCACATATAGAAAGCTCAGGTTGCTGACAGTGTTTTCAGTTTCATTGATGTTGTCAGAACACAAGGCTGATGCTGACACAATACACCCAGTGGACCCTGTAACAGTAATAAGACATAATTAGGAGTAATAATGAGAGTTACAGCAGGTGGTACAGACCCTCAGGTTGTCTAGAGGGGTGGTAGATGTGGAGGTCGAATGGAAGGATCAGGTTACTGATGACTGTGGTCTTGTTGATACCATTAGTCTTGTTGGCTCTGTAGATGGATCTGTTCCTCAGGTCTGTCCAGTAAATGTGATCCTCAAACACAGCAATAGACCAGATGTTGTCCTGACTTACAACTACAGACACACAGAATGCCAAATAAAAAGTCACTGTTGTGAAATGCAAATGCTAGTATTCCAAATACTGCTTTAACATAAATCAGTACAATAATGTAAATAACATGTGTAATAACTCTGTGTGTGTGTGTGTGTGTGTGTGTGTGTGTGTGTGTGTGTGTGTGTGTGTGTGTGTGTGTGTGTGTGTGTGTGTGTGTGTGTGTGTGTGTGTGTGTGTGTGTGTGTGTGTGTGTGTGTGTGTGTGTGTGTGTGTGTGTGCATACCTGTCTGTCTGTTGGTTCCATCCAGATTGGCAAACTCAATGTATTTCTGATCGTTGGTCCAATAGATGTGATCATTGATGTAGTCTAACGTCAGGCCGTAGGGCCAGGAGATCTTCTCCTTCACGATGACTGTCCTGTCGGTGCCGTCCATCCCCATCCTTCCTATGTGGGGGTTGACTGTCCTGTCGGTGCCGTCCATCCTCATCCTTCCTATGTGGGGTTTGCTGTAACCTCTGTCTGACCAGTACAAGTATCTGTCAGGGACACACTGTGTCAGGTCACACATCACACATAGTGGGAATACAATATGACGGACAGGACAGATGTTCAACATCAAAAACACAATTAAATTGTTATCTGTCTTACAATAAATCCCCCACTTAAAAGAGAAAACAGCTCTATTTACAGGATGGTTGATAAATCCAGTGTTTGGTTCATGATGTCACCACAGTGTTCTTACCCGTAGCGTACATCCACAGCTATGAACCATGGCTGGTCCAGGTCAGTGTTGAGGACTGTTGGGTACGACCCGTTTAGTTTGGACACACCTATGGTGTGATGCACATAGTCACACCAATAGAGGTTTCCTCCTATCCAATCAACAGCCAGATCCTGTGCTGTGATGGTCACTGTGTTGTGAATGACCTGTTAATGAACCATACATGCACTCTGAATATACTCACCATGACTTCATTCCTACATTATAGTAACTCATCAAAGTATGGGCTGTATGGGAGGTGTGTGTGTGTGTGTGTGTGTGTGTGTGTGTGTGTGTGTGTGTGTGTGTGTGTGTGTGTGTGTGTGTGTGTGTGTGTGTGTGTGTGTGTGTGTGTGTGTGCGCGTGTGCGTGCGTGCGTGCGTGTGCATGTTTTAAAACATAATAATATTAGAATCAAGAGTGTTTAAATTATTGTTTCATTCATATTACATATGAAACACCACGCAATTCATTAATTCAACACCATATAAAAGAAAAATAGTATCACATCTTTTTCTGCTGCATATTTCACATTTTAGTTCATATTAAATTTAGATATCTAAATTTAATTATTATTATTATTATTTTTTACATAACAATGTAACACAATAACATACAATAATAATATTACAGTAGCTTAAAGTAACTCAGTAATCATAAGAACTCTGAGTACTAGTATGAATACAAGTATCCTTCATTCATCTTCATAGTTGTCGTTGTCACACTGACCTGGACGTCACTGCTGTTGATGTACATGACACTGATCATGGTGTAATCTGGTCGTGTCCTCTCTATCCAGTAGATCTTCTGCTGCTGATAGTCAAAGTCCAGAGACACTGCATACTTCAAGTCCTGTCACACCACAGCAGTTGTGTTAGTATCAGACTGGAATACATTCCAGCATGTCAAAAGCAGTGTGTATAATACTGTATATAGGATTACATAGGATGCGTTGTTATTATGTCCAATGGTTTTCACCTGTTTGATCACTGTGGAGCTGGAGCCATTCAAGCTGATCCTCATCAGGTTGTTGAAGTTGGCTAAGATGAGGAAGGGCTCCACCTCTGGAGAAAGTGAGACATTACAGTTGAGTTGGTTTATTTTTAGAAACACACAAATAAACTCAAATAAGCTCCTCAATGGCGTAAGCTCCTCAATGGCGACAGCATTTAGCCCCTACCGTGGTAGGGTACACACTAGGGTGTATATGTGTCTGTGTTTGTAACTGTATTGTCCTATGTCTACTGTTATCTGTCTGTTTGTAACTGTATGCAGCTCTGGTCTCTGACCCCAAGACAAATCTCTCCCACGGGAGACTAATAAAGCTAACCTTGAACCTTGAACTTGAACCCAAAGCAAGACAGACAGAGAGACAGACAGTCTTACCTGTGGTATCATGTGATGGTGGTTCAGCCTGAAGAGCTGAGGAGAAAAACATAATCTAAATGAGCTTCAGTGTAACAACAGCTGGTATTGGTTGTGTTTGTGGTTTATCTGTTGACATACACCAGAAAGATCTCCTTTGTCCTTTGGAATCAAAAAACAAAAATAAACAAACACATAGGGCTGCTAGGGAGATTTCAAAGGGGAGGGGATTATGGATAGCAGATTTTAATACACCAGATAAGTACCTACTTAAAATACTGCTGCTAGCAGGCAAAAAGGAAAATAATCAAAAGGTGGCTGAACAGAAACACACTCACAAAAGGAGAGAGGACAGCCATTGTACAGAACATATGAAATGGATAAACCTACTTTCTCCATCAGGAAATGTACAAATAAATTCTACAGCTACTGGCTGAAATGGATGCTACACATGAAAATGATGTCATTGCTCTGATGTTTTTCTCTTTCTGTTCCTGCGCTCACTTCCTGTCTGACCTGTTATTTCTATTTCTTCTGAATAAGAACTGTAATCACTCATTAATCATAATGAGTCTCTTGGGACTGTTGGAATAACACCAGTGTAAAACCAACTAATGTAACATGTGATGTATAACAATGTGATGCCCGTCTGACCTTCCTGTTAAAAAATAAATAAATAAATAAAAATAAAGTTAAAAAGGGGGGAGGGGATTAGAATTTCCCTCAACCAATCACACCATGCCTGCATCTGATGTCAAACCAGACGTTTGTTGTCAATCAAGTGTTAACATTTGTGTGAATAATGAATTCATGGACTGAGCAGGAGCAGCTGAACTCATAATAGAAACAGCATCAGCCAGTGATACACATCTCCAATCTTACATGCAGCAGGGGCAAAATCCATTCAAGCCCTCGCCCGCGGGCGCCCGGTTTCAAAAGCGGGCGCCCGGTTTCACAAAAACGGGCGCCCGTTTTCACAAACGGGTGCCTTAAATATTTAGGGTTAGGGTCAGGGTTAGGTTGTGGTAAGGGAAGGGTTAGGGTAGGGTTAGGGTTAGGGTTAGGGTTAGGGTTTTTGTGAAACCGGGCGCCCGCTTTTGAAACCGGGCGCCCGCTTTTGAAACCGGGCGCCCGCTTTTGAAACCGGGCGCGCCCGCTCTCCCCGTTTTACAGCATGTTAGGCTGCAGTATTTCATATTGAAATGATATACATTCGATATTTGAATAATTCAATATTCGTTCGAATCCACATGGTGTTTTAAAAGGAATATTCAAACGTAATTATTGGCCAATTCAGAATAGAGCTGTAGAACTCTTATTTGAACCACACACACTAATACTTGACAGGGTGTGAATCTGGGGGTGTCCCAGGGGGACATCACTGGCAGTAGCTAGAGACCTGTTTTTCAAGTAGTCTAGGCTAGCCTTTACGAAAGACAGAATTTAGCATTTTTCTGGGTCTATGTTGGTGGTGAGGATTCTCATCCACCGTTCTGTTCATGTCCAGAAATCACTGGTACCACTACCACAACACAGCAGAGACAGTCATGGTGAAAAAGACTAACTGTCTATGTGTCAGACACTTCACATATTAGAGCACGTCTGAAATACATTTCAGAGCTTAAATCGACAAGTAAATATGAAATAAATGCTTAAATATGTAGCTTGGTGTAATGCTAGAGACCCCAGAAGTTTTCTGCAAGGCGTGGCCAACCAGTCACAAACTAAGAGACACTGTTTTACTGTGTTACTGCAAAGACCCATATATAATTTGGTGATTTATAAGAATTATAATGACATTCAAAAAGATAAAAGATCAACTGTATTTTTTGTAAAGTGGAACATACGGTGTATAATTTTGCAATTTATAGGAATAATATGACATGCAAAACAGACTTTCTTGTAAAATGGCTCGTATGAAAGGTACCACTTTCAACAGTTCACATCTAAGTTTTCTCCATATGGGGAGACACGAGACAGACACATCATATATACACACACGCACACGCACACACACAGATAAATGAGTGATACATCATAGCCATAGAGACTAATAAATCATAATATGGAATGAGTGTTATTGATGCTTGTCAGGTGAAAGTCCCTTAAGAGCTGCACAAAAGCAGACAAAATGGTAAATGGTTCATTTATCGAAGGTGCTTTACATAGATTGTGCATCACATTCACCAAATTCACACACATTCATACAGCACACTTAAGCACATCAGGACTCAGAAGCAATTAGGGGTTCAGTGCCTTGCTCAAGGACACTTCGACACTAACTCTGGAGGAGCCTGGGATCAAACCGGCAACCTTGTGGTTACCATCCAGTGACTCTACCGCTGATCCACTGTCACCAAAGAGCCGCATGAGGCTTGTGAGCCTCATGGTTGGCCAGGCCTGCTCTATACTATATATTACAGGTCAATTTATGTATTATTACTATTATTATTATTATTATTATTATTAACAGGGTTGACTGGAATCAACGATGGAAGGCTCGTCTGAGGACGACCTAAGAGAGTCAGCCTCTTTCACCTATTAGGTAAATATGAAATAACTGCCTAAACATTTAGTTAGGTGCTGTATAATGTTTAAAGTCCACAGAAGTTACTCTGTACCAGGCTATATATTGCATGTCATATCTCCAAAAATGGTGTTCCCAAGACCAAAAATGAACAACCAATGTCAATTTGAAAGTATTACGATTCTCTGCTTTCATGACGTGAAAAAAGAACAATAATATTAGTAATAAGAATAATAATCAATGACAGCCTCAATCATATGTGATATTATATTTCTGTAGCTGTGATGCACCGGACCAGTCATTTTAGAGGCACAGCTCGAGGCACGTCTTTCAATGCCATAGTAAGTGAAGTGGTCCTTTAACAAACAAACAAAAACATGTCACATAATTTCTTACAATAAACATTGACCAACCACATGCCTCATCACAACCATGTGTGTGTTGAAAGTCAACCACACCACTATGGAGAAATGGATGGAGATGTTCAATAGATGAGCGATCACAGCTACACCTCCAGCCTATAGCCTATGTCCAGGCTCCCCACACTAAATGATTAACAGTTACAATTAGAACCAAAATGGGCCTTCTTACTTCTTAGTTAGCTCTGAGTGTTCTGTAAAAATGAAACCAAACGGGTCCATTTGTTACATGTGCACCGCACAAGAGCATGTGAATGTATTGCACAGTCAATGTAAAGTGCCTTGGATAAAGGTGCTATATAAATGCACCAATTACACTACACACTGACTGAACCCACAGGCCCAACCATGCAGGCCTGTGTATTATTTGACCATCTTATATTGAAATTTATATTTCATAAATTGTTGTTCAACCCATTAAGGCAGCGCTGCCTCGCCAGCACAAGCCCAATTTAAGACGGAACCTCGTTTCAGGGTGAGGACCACCAGAAGACCCCCGTAGCCTCCAGGGGATTCGCCTGGTTCCATGTTCCAACGGTCCGTCCCAGGGACACTGGCTGTATAATTCTAACCACTACCATGAGTCAGAGACCCTGCACGGTACATAATGCCAATACATGATGATAATGAATCAACAGAAAAAACACGTATTAAATGCATTGTGGATGCCGCATGTGTGTCTATATAGACTGTGCTATAATCCAAAAAAGTAGACGATGTACAAGCTCACAAGCTTTATATTTACAGTGTATTGTATCAAACTGACAGTTGGAAAGTCTGTCAGTCTGTCTGAGGCAGGAAAGATAGGGAGAAGATAGCAAAAAAATAACATGACATGACACCGACCATTGGGTGTCCAGGAGAGAGACCTCTCCTTCGGGCACGAGTGACAACACACCTCAGCCCCTCATCGCCTGGAAGTCGGCAGAGAATTCATTATTTACTAGGCTATTGCTCACACCAACGGAAATCTGATGTATTTAACCAATTATAATTAAAACGGCCGAACAATACACTGAACAGTGTATGTATGTACACAGTGAATGTAAAGCAACCAGCAGTACTGCTTACGCGTCATGATACGTCATGGTTCTCTCATAGCCGTACTAACAGCTCATGGTTTTCATAGCAGTGTCATTTCACTTCCACATCAGCCAACAAGTGTCATTCAACCAGAGTGATTACCTGAGCTCCAGAGCAGGAGGAACACTATCACTGTCTTATCCATGTCTGGATTCTCTCACACTGGACTCTCAACTGGAACTTCACCGATCTGCAGCGACTGCTTCTGGTTGGGATTCTGCTCAACACTCTCTGCTCTCTGTGTGCCTTTTATTGACATGTCAGCCTGTCATATCTATTCATTATCATGTGGTTAAATCAGAGTTGCAAAGTTCCAGGAAATGCCAAGAGTGAGACTTTGCTGCCTTTATTCAACCTTTTTAATGTCGATTTGGCAGTAATTTCATTAATGTTTCATTAATGGCAAAAAATGGCAAGAGATCAAATTGATAACCAAACTCTCTGACTCTGCCCCTACTAGACTTCCCTCAAATGGGTCCAATCAAGCTCTCTGGTTTCACTACAATGGTACAGTAACTTCTAAATCTACGACATGCGCCCTGGGCCCAGTTCCAACCACTCAAAGAGAGGTCCTGACATGGACCTGGGCCCAGTTCCAACCACTCAAAGAGAGGTCCTAATGTAACGCCCGGGATTCATACCCGGGTCTCCCACGTGAAAGTCCAACATCTTAACCACTAGACCAAAGGGACATCCCCTTGGTCCGGGGGCAGATACTAGACTTTGGAGGCCATCAGGACAGAGGCTGTAGCCACCTGCTACACTCACCTCCTTTTTGACCTCCTTCCATGGAGAAACCTGATCCGGGTCACGGCACCAATGTAACGCCCAGGATTCGAACCCGGATCTCCCACGTGAAAGTCCAACATCTTAACCACTAGACCAAGAGGACATCCCCTTGGTCCGGGGGCAGATACTAAGCTTTGGAGGCCATCAGGACAGAGGCTGTAGCCACCTGCTACACTAACATGGACCTAGACCCAGTTCCAACCACTCAAACAGAGGTCCTGACATGGACCTGGACCCAGTTCCAACCACTCAAACAGAGGTACTGACATGGACCTGGACCCAGTTTCAACCACTCAAACAGAGGTCCTGACATGGACCAGGCCTCTTCACGGCACTCATCAAAATGCCCCTGTGGACCCCTTGTCAACAAGCATGATGATGGACTGCTATCTTACATTTATACCACTACCCTTATCTTAAAGGTGCTCCTCCATGAATTTGACATTTTTCAAGATGTCAAATTTGGTGTTTTTAGCCTACCCAGTTTGTTCTTACACCCAAATTGATTAACTCCTGGGGATTATAGTTAATAATATAGCCTACACAGAGCATTCTACAATTTACCATGAATCTGCCACTTTTACCCTATTTTTTGTTTCTTCATTGATAGATGATAATCTCTGTGGTGGAAGGTATAACATACCGGTAAGTGCATTTACGCAAGTGTAACACTACAAATAATCATTTTTTGAAAACTTAAAGAGAGGGTGCCGTGATTTTTGTATTTTTTTCCAATTTGTACATGAGAGGTGACAGTATGTAAATAGACACCTTTGTGTGTTTTTTATGTGCAATGATGTCTTCCCTTTGTATTTAGGGTTTCTTCCTGGGGGCTGAACCTTTCCAGTCAAACGTGCCAATGAAAAAAACTTCAATATAGTGACATCACATGTTCAGCCCCTCCCCTAACTCCTCCCCCTTTATCATGCAGCTAAAGCTGTGGGTGTGGCTTCAGTTCAGGTGGATCTCCACCCATCACCACCCACCAGGCAAACCAGGCATACTTAATGAACTGGTTGAGTGGAATCATAAAAATGACAGTTTTAACAAACACTGTACACTTTTTTGAAAAAAATCATTACTCTTCAAATAACAATAATACCTGATGATCATGTTTTAGGGTAGAAAAAAATCATGGCACTCCATCTTTAAATAAGTTGGTCTGTGAGTCAACAAGACCATTTTTACTGACAGTAAGCAGTTTAATCAGAACGGATGGTAATCTCTGTGGTGGAAAATACAGCTGTAACAATAAGAGCATTTATGTAAGTGCGTTCTGTACCAAGTAAAATGTTTTTCCTTTCCTTTTTCTTCCAACATACCGGTATCTACTCCACTGCATCTCACGAAGAGTACTGCGTTCGCCACCTCTATAATTACTTGAAAACCTAAATAAGTAAAGGCTGTTGAGATCAGGAGTCAAACCTGTGGCACACTGCCAGACATTCCAATGTGTCTGGACTGCTGAGCCATGGCACAGGACATTCAGTTTATTGTAATATCACACACACCATTGGTCAGATAATTGCAAAACAGAAAGCTAACCTCTTGTGGGGCACTCACTTCTACCTAACCAGGCTTGACCCGACCCCCACCCAGATAGCAAAATGAATTGATTCAACGTTGAATTTTGGTTGAATCAATGCAAAATACATTGATTCAATGTTGAATTTTGGTTGAATCAATGCATGTTGCTATCTGGGCAATGCATGCCAGACCAATAATATGTCGAACCAAGGTATGGCTACTTTTGTCTTCAATATGTGTTTACACATGCATTATCATCTTCAATATTTGTATGTGTACACAATGTTTGTGCCAACACAAACCATTAAAGCTGGGCATAGGTTTAGGTTTACACACTTCTTTAATGTCTTCAATGTTTGGGCTTACTCACACCCTCAAACCTGCCACCCCGAAAAAGAAAGGAATGAGTTTGTCCTTGGCCTCCTGGTAGTGTTTTTTTGTTTGTTTGTTGGCTAAACTAATGTTTGGAAAGGATTAGGCATCATGAAAACCCCCTAGACATATCCAATGCCACATAAAGCACAGTGAAATTGGTATAGGTTGTTAATGGTATGACCCCATGTTATGCTAATTGCTCAACATACAGTATAGCATCTCAGTGTGTGACGACTGCATAATCCACATAGAGTAGACTGACACAAGTGTCTTTTGCAAGTAGGTAAAAAGAAAACTCCACTGCCCTCACAAAGCAAATTATTGTACCTTCCACAACAATGCAATCATTTGAAAACTTCAATGAATTGGTCTGCGGATTTTAACAAAGAAACCGTACAATTTCACTGTTATTTTGACACCCTGCTTGGTGTCAAACTAATGATTAAACTAATGATTCCTGAGCATTGCACACGAACGGCTGTGGCTAGAAAACACAACATTGTGTGTGCTCTGTGTCTCTTTGTACAGAGGTCTGCAGAGAAGCAGGTGTTCTTATCAAGGCTCAGGCTTGCGATCAGATTGAAAGTTTCAGACGTGTCATTTCTCATCATTAATCAAGATGTACCTCCTGCTCTGTGACCACATCCTCCTGCTCCAGTGCAGGCTGTCCTCTAGTCTATACCCCCACACAACACACATACAGCTCTGCTGAAGTACCCTAACTGAATGTTCTGTCTGTCAAAGTCAATATAGTGCACCTGCCATCTCTGGAGTGGGAAAATAACTGACTATATCTAACTGACTAAATAAAGATTCATTAACGTGAGGAACCTCAAGTTCATTCTTAACTAGAAAAGTGCCCTTCTGGGCACAGGTCTTCACCAAGCCAGGTCAGGTTGTGTCCTCCTGGTGCCGCTATAGTAGGTCAATGTAAAAGGGTGCGGCGTGCATTTCTTCTTATGACTTTGGCATTTGGGTGATTAGAGGTTTGCTGGAGACTGCTGTGCGGCGATTGGCTAAAACGCTGCCACACACACACACACACGCACGCACACACACACACACACACACACACACACACACACACACACACACACACACACACACACACACACACACACGCGCACACACACACACACACGCGCGCACACACACACACACCTTTCCTGAGCCCGACAAATGTTTTTTTTTTTTTTCCATTAATTGTTGACAACAACAAAGTTCTGTACCGTCTGCAGGACAAAGTAAGTGTCTGTCTGCAGGGAAACACCTGCAGCATCAAAGTAGAAGCAACATAGAGGGGAAAAGGCAAGAAATAGATATATTTGTTTGGAGGGGTGGTTTTGACAATGGCACACTCCTGAATAGCGTTTAGGCCAGTTGATACTGCCTTACAAATGTTATACGAGCTATAAATGAATTGATTGATGGATGAATGGATTCATTTAATCTGTACTATATGTATTATGGAGAACTGTATTCAGATGTACATGTATGTATAACTTTAAAAAGGGACCATATTATAAGCCAGTATTTATTTGGGCTATCATTTAATTCATCATTCATTCCTGGGGGTTATAGTTGATCATATAGCCAACACAGAGAATTCTACAATCTGCCACTTTTACCTGTACCACAATTCAGAAAATCTGCACAAAATGCCCAATTTTTACTTTTTATGACAAGTTTCATCCCTGCTATATGAGTCAACAAGACCATTTTTTACAGACAGTAAGCAGTTTAATCAGAACGGATGGTAATCTCTGTGGTGGAAAATACAACTGTAACGATAAGAGCATTTACGCAAATGCGTGCTGTACCAAGTAAAATGTTTTTCCTTTCCTTTTCTTTCCCTTTTTTCTCCACATATCTACTCAACTGTATCTCACAAAGCCTACCTCGCTCAACACCTCTACAATTATTTGAAAACTTAAATTTTCAATACAAACCACACACACACACACACACATGCACACGCACATGCAAACACACACACACACACACACACACCATAGTAGGACAGAGGACAGTAGACTGATAGGAAATGAAGAGAGAGAAGGGGGTAAGAGGCCGTAAAGTTATTGAGATCGGAGTCGAACCTGCGGCACACCGCCTGACATTCCAATGTGTCTGGACCGTCACACACACCATTGCTCAGATAATAGCAAACCAGAAACCTAACCTCTCGTGGTACACCTGACCAGGCTTGAATTCTATCCTGACCCCCAATGCATGTCAGACCAATGCTATGCCTAACCAAGGTATGGCTACTTTTGTCTTCAATATGTGTTTACACATGCACCTTTATCTTCAACATTTGTATGTGTACACAATGTTTGTGCCAAAACCATCAAAGCTAAACATAGGTTTAGGTTTACACACACCCTCAAAGCTGGCTCCCCCAAAAAGAAAGGGATGAGTTTATCCTTGACTTACTGGTAGTTTCTTTTTTTTATGGCTAAACTAATGTTTGGAATGGATCTTACTCCTCTTACTCCTCTATGGTGCATAGGCCATTGACAAATGTCCTCCATTTCACTCTGCTTTTTTCCGTTCTTTCGAGATCTCCCCAGTTGTGCTCCCTCTCTAGACATATCACATGCCACATAAAGCATGATTGGCATAGAATGTTAATGGTATGGCCCCATATTATGCCAATTGCTCAACATATAGCATACAGCAGATTCTACATGCTGTTGATCCATACTAACCATTTAACATAAATCCTCAGTGTACTCAACATGTCCAGGTTCACAATGTGGCTCTTTGGGCTGGCAGGTAGACTAGCTATTAGTTAACATGCTAGGGGGGGGGGGGGGAGTGTCAGTGTTACATGGTAGATGAGATTACGTGCAAAATGTCAGTGTGTGACGACTGCATAATCCACATAGAGTAGACTGATGCAGGTGTTATATGTTTCTATGGAGATGCTCAACGGGTTAAGGTAACATGTACATGGTCAAATTGACCTGTACCAATATTGACTATAACTAATGAAAACAAAGATGCATAGGCCTATAACTCACCAAATGACACCAGTCTTCCACCTCTTCTGCTCCCGGACATCCTCCATCCTCCTCCATAATATCAGGTAAGGTAGTGTTGCTATGCAGGTATTTTCCAACCTGGAGGAGACACAGTCACCTTAATACAATGCTTGAGCATTTCCAATCCAATCCAATTAATGCACTTTATTTATATATTACATACTGTATATGTCAAACCCAAAACCTGGGGGCTAAATGAATGAATTATCTGTGGCCCGGGGATGATAGGGAATTAGTGTTAGAAGTGGCCCTCTGGTATATTTGACACCATGATAAGAAAGTAATGCAAATGATAATTGCAAATTAAATTTTCTTTCTCATTTTACTGTGAACGCATCACAGAACAGCAAACTCAGCTTTATTTATGCATTTTCAGTTGATTACTGCCTGGTATTGCCGTTTTTAGCCCAACAACTGTTTTTTGAGTATTAAAACTAATGTTTGGAATGTATTCAACATCATGAAAACCCCTACCCACTATTTATTCAGAATTTGAGCCACGGACCACCATTAAATGGTGGTCCGTGGCTCAAATTCTGATTTTAGCCCCATAGACCCCAAAACTAAAGATTTCTTTTGCTTTTGTCCACAATTCCAGGCTGGATTTGGGAAACAAAACAGTCAAACATACAGATCAAAATGACCAATAGTCTTCTACATTCTCTAGTTGTGTAGACTTGGGATAATTCACACATTGAATAATTTAACTCTTGTGTAATGACCCGAAAGGGTCCATTCAGTTTCATGTTTACGCTCTCAAAAGTTACATCTGGTTAAGCAACTTTCAATCATTTAACCTGGGGACCACCTGGAATCCTCTCAGGGACCACTGGTGTTCCCCAGACCAATGGTTGAAAACCATTGGACTATAGGGTTAAACATTTCTCAAACTGAACTTCAGTTTTCAGCATTGCTGATCAATCACAGACTTAAGGTTAATTACTAAAGTGTTGGGCTAATTGGTTTTCAGAATAATACATCTGTCTTGGAGATCTTAATTGGTATTTAGTAGTTAATGAGTAATGAGTAAGTAATCCTTGCCTGTTTCTGTAGTGTGAGGCAGCTTGATGCACAAGTTTATACCTCGGGCCTGGACACTATATTTCACAAGGACACATGACTCACAATGAGACCCATTGATGCTGAGTGCCAAGCAGGGAGGCATCAGGTTCTGTTGGTCTTTAGTATGACCTGACAGGATTGAAGTTTGATCCCCTGACCTCCCTGTCTCAAGGCAGGGCAGAACACATCAACCACAATGTCTCTGTGGTGGCAGTCAGTCAGTGAGTTTTAATATAATGACCTGTGTAGCCTAATAATGAACACATAATTAACAACTAATGCATACCAAGTAAACAATAAATATTAGCGTGATTATTGGCTTAAATGCCAGTGAGACGTGACTGGGGCGTTTTTAGCATCAACTTGAAGCTTTACAATGGGGGGGGGACCTTAGAACCGCATTAGAAACCAATTTAAATTAATTATTTGCTACTTACCTCTGGTCAAACCGTGGAAAACTGGAGTTGAACAGGTTTCTGCTGTGTTGTTTACCGAGGACTGCCATTGTAGTGTCGCAGAGCCATCTGCTGGCAGATTTGCGACACTGAGGGGTCAGAAACTGAGGGGTCAGAAACTGAGCGCTCTAGTGCTGTGTTCATGCAGCCTGAATAGGGACAAACTGGAGTTGGAAATACATACAACACGACAAACGTGTCTCTGTAATGTTCGTGTTGTAGGTTACTACTACTACAAAACATTAGCCTGGTTCAGACCCATCGTCGCAGTCCACTCTCTCAGTGCACTGCGGGTCTCTGAAAGCTGAACTCGAGTCTGATAATCAGGCTCCTAAAATGTAGGGATTTAAACTGTGTCCAATCATAGGCATTTTCACCTATACCGGACCTAGTCCAGACCACCCAGGACTAATTGTCCCTATTTGTTGTCCCCATTCAATATAAGTCTAGGAGTTGTTACAACTTCTACTCTAAGGCTCTTTCCTGGGTGAAATGATTTTGGGCAAAGTGTTTTCATCGCAGTGTAGTCTTTAGTTGTTGGGAAAAACTACCAAGGTGAAACCCCTTCACCCAAACTCGCTTCACCCGGGAGTAGGCCTATGTTTGAGCCTCAATGCTCTGGTGGCTAAGTGGCTTGCACCATTGTCGTTTGTTGCATTATTATTGCATAGTGCACACCGCCACCTACTGCTAAGATTCTTGCCTTCTTGAAGTCACATCTTAGCAGAAAATCAATACATGGATAGAGATCTATCGATCTACACCAGGGGTTTTCAACCTTTTTGACTCCAGGGACCACCATTTATTCAGCATTTGAGCCACGGACCACCATTTGATGACATTTTTACACCAGAACTAAACTTAAAATATTCTTTTGGTTTTGTCCACAATTCCAGGCTGTATTTTGCCAACAAGACAGTGTAAATTTCTTAATTAAGTGGTGCTAATTCAGATGATGAATATTTTAACTCTTGAGAGTGTAAAAATGAAACCAAATGGACCCGCAAGGGTCCATTTGGTTTCATTTTTACATTCTCAGGAGTTACATCTGGTTAACCAACTTTCCATCATTTAGCCTGGGGACCACCTGGAACCTTCTCAGGGACCACTGGTGGTCCCCGGACCACCTGTTGAAAACCCCTGATCTACATGATGTGATGTGGATGTGATCTGTACAAACGTGCTCAACATCAAAATGTTCTCCCTGGTGTCTGATTATTGCAAGCTGCTCTTTATTACATAACAAGGACCAGCAAATCAAACAACTATTGAAGAACACTTTTTAACAACAGACCAGAAAAATCAAGTTTGAGTTTTAAAACAATATTTCATGTTTTATAGAATGCACACCACAGAAACTACCCAAAATGTGTAAAAAAAAAACTAAAATTGTCTAACTTAATGGACCATTAAAAGGATGAGGGGGCGAAATAAGAATTGTGTATAATATACAAGAAGACAGTTGTGATTAACTTGTAACTTCCTTCATTTGGAATAAGAACAATCCTCGGTTACGAAAGGTCTTCTTACAAAGAACAATCATGGTGTCTACTGTCTATCATTACTAAGCAAATATTAAATTATTATATTACTTATCCTCCAATATCAGAAACATGATATTGATTAGTGATTTAGTTCTCAGACAGCAGAAATGACCGTCAAGAACAGATTGAGTGCTCCTGTATGTTTTCATCTTCTATAGACACTATCAGCACATCCTTCAAAAGCAGTTCAAATACCATAGTGTAAGACTAACTGAGGATTTGCTTTTTTTCACTCTGCCTCCTTTTGTATAAATGAAAAACATGTTTAAGCCCTTGTGTGAGGTCAGATATATATGATAGTTACTGTAACCGTGGTAACCAAGTCTGCATTTGTCCTTCCATTGATAACCATTTTAGTTCCTTTGACAAACTAGTCCTTTTCACCATCATAGATACACATAACCAACTGCTTCAGGTATCTGTAGCTACAGTACAGAACTTTGAAAGTAAGACCTTTACACTGTGTTCCAACTTATTATGCAAATCATGTTTTTGTTTGATTTTCCAACATAATTGATGCAAATGATATCAGCATAATTTTCAAGTCATTAGCTGTCAATTTATATTTCAAATGTTATTGAACAAACCTCCTAATGAAAACAGAATTTAAAAAATAAATTAAAAACTTGGAACAGTGCGTTTCGCAGTGTTCCAAATTATTATGCACATCATAGTTTCAAGACATTTTCTTGTTTGTAAAGAACTGAAAATAGTAATTTGTTGAATTCATAGCAATAAGGAGGTCATATGTACTGGGAAACAAAAGCTATTTCAATCCAAAACATGTTAACAGGTCCAGTTACATGTTAACATGGGACCCCTTGTTTGATAGCAGCTTGCGTCCATAAAACTTGTGAGTTTATGGAGAGTTTCTGCTTGAATGTCTTTGCAGGATGTCAGAACAGCCTCCCAGAGTTGCTGTTTGGATGTAAACTGCCTCCCACCATCATACTGCACATTTTTCAAAACAGTCTTGTTCAGTGATGAGTGCCATGCAACCCTGGATGGTCCAGGTGGATGGAGTAGTGGATGGTTGGTGCATGGCCAGTTTGGCCACCATGTCCCAACAAGGCTGCGACGTCAGCAAGGAGGTGACCAGGTCCTAGGGAAAGACCTGGTCGGCCCCTTTAGATCTTTCGCTCGAGGATGCTCCAGACATTCTCAATAGGATTGAGGTCAGGGGGGGTGGGGTGGGGGCCACACCATGATTTTTTTCCCCCTTTTATGCCCATAGCAGCCAATGAAGCTGAGGTATTCCTTGCAGCATGAGATGGTGCATTGTCGTGCTTGAAGATGATTTTGTTTCAGAAAGCATGATTCTTCCATTTTGTACCGTGGAAGAAAGTGGTCAGTCAGAAACTCATCATACTTTGCAGAAGTCATTTTCACACCTTCAGGGACCCTAAAGGGGCCAACCAGATCTTTCCCTAGGATTCCGGCCCAAAACATGACTCCGCCACCTCCTTGCTGACGTCGCAGCCTTGTTGGACGGCACTCATCAGTGAACAATACTGTTTGAAAATTGGTCTTCGTGTACAGTATGAGGTTGGGAGGCAGTTTACATCCAAACAGCAACTCTGGGAGGCTGTTCTGACATCCTGCAAAGACATTCAAGCAGAAACTCTTCATAAACTCACAAGTTTTATGGACGCAAGCTGCTATCAAACAAGGGGTCCCATGTTAACATGTAATTGGACCTGTTAACATGTTTTGGATTGAAATAGCTTTTGTTTCCCAGTACATATGACCTCCTTATTGCTATGAATTCAACAAATTACTATTTTCAGTTCTTTACAAACTAGAAAATGTCTTGAAACTATGATGTGCATAATAATCTGGAACAGTGCGAAACGCACTGTTCCAAGTTTTTAATTTATTTTCTAAATTCTGTTTTCATTAGGAGGTTTGTTCAATAACATTTGAAATATAAATTGACAGCTAATGACTTGAAAATTATGCTGATCATCATTTGCATCAAATATGTTGGAAAATCAAACAAAAACATGATTTGCATAATAAGTTGGAACACAGTGTAGTTCATTTCTTTGATGGCTGAATATAACCATTACAGATGGAGAATGGTCAAACATTGTGAAAGGAAGATAATAAATGTATGTGTGTCCTGTTCCAACTACTCACTTCCAAAAAACGCTACCAGAACATCAAGTCTTGTATCACCCGTCTCAGGTTTTCGACCATAAGCAGTCTATTTCTTGAACTGTAATGACTTCACTTTGCACTTTCTTTAGTTTTGTGTTCTTCTTTGCGCTAGTTGTTGCTTGTTAGTTTTTTCCTGTTCTGTTTCAGATTTGAGTGCTCTGAGCAAAACTATTTTGATTGTATTTATAATCTCCATTTATACACACAGTGTGACAAATAAACCTGAACTGAAAAAAAGCTTTTCAGACTTAATTGATTGAAATAAAATGTTACATTTTGGGTGGTGGGTAACAGACTCTGAAATGTTCTTAAATCATAAAGCAGACACTTTACATGGGTAGTCAAGCTGTAATGAGATTTTATCTTACATTCTTCTTCTCCCCTGTATGGACAAACCACTGTATATTAAATACGGTTTGACTGATCGAAACGCTTGTCGTCCGTGTTTACAACTGAAATGTTCTTCCCTCCCATGTGGACTTTCAGGTGTTTACAACTGAAACGTTCTTCGCTCCCATGCATTAGTTCAGGTGTTTTCAACTGAAATGTTCTCCCTCCCATGCATTTGTTCAGGTGTTTACAACTGAAACGTTCTTCGCTCCCATGTGGACGTTGAGATGCTTCTTCAGATACCCCGTCCGACTGAAGGTCTTGTCACAGTGCTTGCAGTGGACAGGCTTCCCTCCGGAGTGCACACGTTGGTGCGACCTCAGGTTGCACGACTGGCTGAAGCTCTTGTCGCACTCTGTGCAACGGAAGGGTTTTTCCCCGGTGTGGACGCGCAGGTGCTTGGTGAGGCTGCTGAGGAGATTGAAGCTCTTTTCACAGTGTTGGCACTGCAGATACTTCTCCCCGGTGTGGACCAGCTGGTGCCGCTTCAGGTCGAACAGCCGGCCAAAGCTCTTGTCACAGTCGGTACAACGGAAGGGTTTTTCACCCGTGTGGACGCGTTGGTGTCGCTGCAGGCCGCCTGACTGACTGAAGCTTTTGCCACAGTTCTTACAATGGTAAGGTTTCTCTCCGGTGTGCACCAGCTGGTGGGTCTTCAAGTCAAAAGCCCGGGTGAAGCCCTTGCCACACTCTTGGCAGACGTGTTGCTTCTTTCCTGGGTGATTCACAGAGTCCTCTAGCCGACTCGAAATCTTGCTCAGCTGTTGGTAACTGTAAGATCTCAGCTCGTCGGTGTCTCCCTGCTGTTCGGCAGTGACCGGGTGACGTCTTGTGAATTGCTTAAAGGCTGCCGGGGTGACCAGTCCGTTCCTCCACATCTGCCGGTAGAGGTCATTGTGGCTTTTCTTGATGTGTTTGTAAAGGAGCACCTGAGATGTGAAGGCCTTTGGACACTCAGAGCAAGGGAGGACCTGGTTTAGGGAAGACTGGGAATCCATTCCTGATAGAGACAGAGAGAGAGGGGAGGAGAGAGAGAGGGGAGGAGAGAGAGACAGAGAATTGTAAACACACCATTATTTTTGCAACAGATTAACACAACTACCACCCTACTTTAGGGCCGCGAGCAGTGCTCATGTGTGATGCGGTCATAGACAGACTATAGTCAGTGAGCCAAGACCAAACAGCGATCCGGTTTGATATCAATAATAAAGTTTATATGACACTGCAGCCTGTCAAAAGAGGAGCCTATTTACATTATAATGGTGGTATGCACCGTCACATAAGCAAGGAAAGATGTCTTAATGATTGCGACTTTAAAACAATTATTCGTATAATGATCTGTTTGACATCATAATCACAGCAGAGCAGCTAATCGAGAAGCAATTGGAGAGAAGCATTTAACCCTCACTTGTCTATAGTCTATTCTTTAAAGATGGGAATACAGTGTGTTTAGCACATTTGGTTTGATATTTCAGGACAAGCCTGGGACAGCGTGTTACTCAAGCACAACATGTGTCCTACCTACATTTAGTATATTCCGGACATATCCCGATACTGCATCGGTATTAGCCCTTATTCGTCATATTTGCATCCATGAACATGCCAGTCTAACCAGCGATCCGACACAGGGGTAATAGGGGTTGACAGGGGTTGTAAAATGTATTGTAAATGTATTGTATTGTAAATCCAGATTAAATTGTAAACTTTTCACCATTGTAAGTCGCTCTGGATCAAGAGCGTCTGCTAAATGCCTAAATTGTAATTGTAATTGTATGCCAGGTAAATATAATGTTGAGGAATGTGGAGTTTGCTTTTGACCCTAAAACCTGCTCAAACTGCAAGTGGATATTTGAGTGAGGAGTCTGCTATAAACGCTGTAAAAATATATAGCTACATAGCTATAAACACTACACCAGATCATCAGTATTTGGTATCGGAACATCACTAGTGTATTTTGTTTACATGATGTTTAAAGCTGACCGACCTCCCCTGGTGTCCTCCCACTCATCACTGTCTTCAGTACTATCAGTGTCAGATTCAAGTTCAACTTCAATTTCAACTGCAGAACTGTGTGAAGAGATGTCGTCGTCATCGCCGTCGTTGTCGTCTTCATCATCATCTTTACGTTCCAACTCTGGGAATGTCATCATTGATCCACCAGGCTCCTCTGGTCCCAGAAGTAGTTCCTCCTCCTCTTCTTTAATTTGTGGAGGCTCTGGGATCTCTTGGGAAGGACTCTGGCTCCTCTCCTGATCAGGAGAAACCTCCTCTTTACACACAACCATGTGCTGGGTGTCTAGGAGAAGATAAATAACATGATGGTCACCTTGGATTGCTTAGAACGTACAATTTCTGTTTTCCATGTTCCAAAAACAAAGTATCATTGCTTACATTGACCAAACAGTTACTAACTAGAGATCCTTGATGTTTCTTTAAACTGAACTGAGACATTAGGTTTCAAAGGTTTAGCAATTAACGTTCTCAGCTCAAAAGGCATATTTAAGAAAAATGATTTGATACTTTATTACTTTACCCAACATGCTAATTCTACTGCATGAAATATTGATCATTTCTAAAGCCTGTCAGTTCCCTGCCTTGAAAACAGCTCTCCAAATCTGTGACACATCAAACTGACTACATTAGGAGATCAGATTTGGAGAACTTCCATGATCATAACATTTTAGATGATAATACAAATAGTTGTGATTAATGAATTATGGCATAAGATTTGATTATACTTTTGAGGGGACATAGGATTTGGGGAGTGTATACTGTCTGTGCAAAACATTTGCAATTTAGATCCCTGACTTAACGCGAAAGCTCTAATTTAAAACAAATATTTTTGCTTAAGGTCAGACTTGCTACAATAGGGTTTGTTCATAATGTACCATTCATGTACAGTATGATTATGAATATTTATGTTCAAAATATGGATAGTCAAAGTTCAGGCCATTCATTCATTAACTCGCAATCTGATTTAGCACATCATTGTTATGATATAGCACCAGTAAATAGGACTATGAGCTTGCAGTAGTGAAACTTGTTGAAGCAGAAAATGTGTGTGTCCATACCGTTCATCTCACCTGTGAGGTCATCTGGACGTTTGCTTCCATCTATGTCTAGATGAATGTGGCGCAGTGCTTCTGTTTGGGAGTGATCATCATGGTTCACTGCAGGGTCACCCTCAGCAAAGCTAAGGAAGAAATGCAACAGTGACACTTAATATGCATTTAATATACATACTTTATATACCAACCATGCCCACTATATCTGTCATCTATATGTGTGCAATACACACATATAGATGTGTATTTGATCCATGATTAGACCAATGCCAGGTCCAAACATGGAGTTCCATGTCAGCCTTGAATGGAGATGCTTAAATATGGAGCACAGCGTCACAAGGACAGACACACAAGACATGTTCTGCCTGGCTTCCTGTCCTCAGTAAGGGCTCATTGCATTTGCAATAGCCTATATACTTAGTTGATAAAGGTCCCCCAGGGGTCATATCCTAGGTCTTCTAATAACACAATGTTTCCAATAGCCTTAGGAGAAACTGTACAGGGAGTAGAACATACCTGAGGTCTTCTGGGGGTTCCTTACTGATGGAACCTGCTTTATATTTCTCATCATTGCCCTCAAAGATCTCTTCACATTCTGATGCCTTCAGCAGAACAGCTTCTGTAGCTGTAGGCATTGGGAAAGGAAAACAAATATTGCAGGTTTGTGTTTAATGTCAATGTGTGTTTCCATTCTAATTCCTCAGAATTTGCTTCACTGCATGTTTGGACGTTTCATAGCTTTTGTGGCCACTTGTGTAAAAGCAGCATGAGGGCAAGAAGAACGTGTGCATTTCTTCATATCATAATCTTGGTATGCCATTTTGGGCCTATGATAAAGCACCCTGCAACCTATTTCTAAAATATTAGCACATCCTTTGTGACCCCTCTATCACAGGACTATGTATTTTGTGTTCATATCACATCCCAAAAAGTATCCATAAAAGTGGTTCCTTATGATAGCGGGGTGAAGGCGGTCCTATTTTAAAAATAATTCCACAATACCACTAAATTAAATATATAAAATGCTGTAAAAAAGGGGCAAAGGTAACCAGACTTTTTAAATGCGGTATCGTTAATGGTCAGCGCCTGCATGTAAATTCAGAGCGATTGGTGTAGCGAGTGAGCAGCCTGAACAGGGTTTCAGACATCCAGACATTCCCTTCATTTATTTATTTTATGTCAGATTGAAACAAAGCTCAATAACTCACAGCATGGTGATGAAGCAACAATCTTCTTCCTCTCCTGGACTGAGGCCATCCTCCTCCATAACAGTGGGTAGTGTTGGTACAGAGACCCTCTGGACATACGCAGGTAGTTCCCCACCTGAAGGAAACACAGTCAGAAATACTGTACTGTCACTGCCAGGAGGAAAGCATGTCCTGTACAGCACATGTCCAGCAGGGGGAGCATGCACGTTGCACATCCACAAAGTTAAACAGCTGCAGCATCCAACAAGGTAACTGAGAAGGGAGAGACCACACCGTTTTAACCCTAGAACACTTATTTTGTGTAAAATGTTAAGAAATTTCTCATCACAATATAAGTTGGGAAGTTTTCTTTTGGTACAAACATTCTTAAGACCTGTAAGATTGGTAATTTGCTCCAGTGAAGAAAAAAAAAATGAATAAAGGAAAAAGTCCATTGTGGGTGAAAGTTTTTTCTATCACACTATCACTAAACACGGGTGAAATTCATTCATATACGTTTGGGCCTCAGGGACCTTTGTTAACCCTGAGATTTTAAAATGGTGACATTAAGTAATGACATTACATCTTCTCTTTCTTCTCAGCACATTTATTTTCAACTGGGAGCTGTTTTCTAACAGATTCAATTATTTACTTATTATTTAATCACAAACCTCTGTTAAGATTTTCCTAAGCGATTCAATATTTAAAAACCCACACAGAAAAAAATAACCACTTTCACATTTCTTCTGTAAAAATTCTTGCACGCACACGCACACACACAGTTGTTGTAATACCTAGAGGCACCTAAAGCAGTTATTCTCACAGCTATGGACAACAGTGAGACTCAGCATCAGAGACATAGGGCTGTGACACTTAGTAGGTCTGTATGATGCAGATTTGTTAAATATTTGTTAATATTTAACAAATTAAAACACAGGTTTGCAGTTAGATAACAGGCCCAATAGAAGCCCTGCCACACATACAGAATTCGAAGATGAACTAGTAACACCGTTCATCGCACAGTGAAAACCGATTCCACTAAAAGTAAACTACCGGTAGTCAAAGACACAATGCATTACGACGATGCAGATTTTTTGAACTACAATGCCATCCTTTGGGTTAGAGAAAGGGACATAGCATAAAAAAGCATTGCAAAAGGCCCGGAAGAGAAATTCCAATTCATTTTTACCACAGACGTTTCAGAAAGAATCTATTTAAAGAACTGTAAGCCTCAGACAAAGCCAACACGGATGACGACTCAACTCATGACAATAAATACATTTTCTTTTGGAAAATCAATTTGAAAAAAGGGTATGGTGTGACACCTTTTTGTTGTTTTCATTATTTGTTCCCGACAGCCATACTCTTAAGATTTTCACATCACAACCAGTAACAATTAATAGAAATTTGAGATCCTTGTTGCTGAGAAGCAATCTGAGCTTTATTAATAAAACCGATGAAAACAGATGATTCTCCAGGATCATACGGCACAGATAACCTAAACGCTTTAGCTTTAAGTTTTAGGATCAACAATACTGTAACACTGGTTCTGACGTGTCAAGAACACAACACTTGCCACTTTGCGTTTTACTGAGCTGTAGGAAGACTCGGCGTTTCTCAGTTTTTCTTTTAGTTGCTCATTTTCAGCCTTCAGTTTGTCGATGTCAGAGCGCAGGTTGACGCACTCTGCAGACAGCTGTTTGAAGTGGAGTTGGAGGTCATCATAGACAGCCTTCGGGACAGTGGCTTCTGAAAGAGAACAATGATATTTTATATTTCAACTTAGGGATTCACAATTAATCGAAAAAAATGGAAATCAAAAATTGTGTTTTCCCCTTTCTTAGCACATTTACAGTAGAAAAGTGTTCAGTTAAATAAGAAAAGAAAAACACAATGTGTTCTGATGTTTAGGTAGTCCAAGACTCCAATAAGAGTAACGAACAGGGAAAAAAGAAAAAAATGTTCATTAAAAGAAAGAAAATTGAGGTTTGCACGTTATCCATCATCTTTGTTAAAAAAAAAACCCTATTCTCTGTTGGAGGGAGGAGAATCAAATAAAAACATAATTATTTAAAATAAATAATTGTCTTTTCGTAGTTTTACCCCAGAAAATCAAAATTCAGGTTTCAGAGAAAAGAAATCTAGGTTTTGTTTTTAGGCAATATTGTGAAGTCCTACTCTCTTCAAAAACGGCCGAGCTACAAGCTGACTGCGCATAGGATCATTTTTAAAAGTACACGTTGCTTGTTGCCCTTCGACTTCTCAGTGCACGCAAAAACAAAACTGAGATATCATTGAAAATAAAGAAAAAGAGCATGTTTAAACAAACAGACGTCACAAGTGACCTTGAGCTACTAGTTCAGTATTATTTGGAGGTCACTTCCATGTCAAACTTGAAATCACTCATTTAGAAACATCGAAGACCAATGGAAAAGCGTTTTCGTGGTTCTTACCAGTGCCAGGCTCCACTGTGGAATCCGATGCCACCTCATCTGCTGGGGGCTGTTGTGGACCACCACCATCCATCAGTGGTCTGTGATTAATAGCTTCATCACCCCTGTTGAGTAGAGTTAATACTAATGTGATTTTAATTTTATACATTTATACACATATCTCTGCAATAGAATTGTCCCTAATATAAGACGACTTTGGTTCGAAAAAAAAAAAAAAACATTTTTAAGACTCATTTGCGGAAAAAGAACATTGAATGAAACTTATATTCAGGCCAATAAGGTAGTTTGGCTGAATACCTGAGCATGGTAAAAGACCCCAAAAAAATCAAAAAGCATTGACCAGACAGACTGAGTGATCACAGCCTCGCAACAGAAAAACAGACACTTGTTTTTTCATGACACTTGCTTTGGCAATGTAAGTGTTTGTTTTCTCATGCCAATAAAGCTCCTTTAAATGGTAAATGGTGCATTTATATAGCGCTCTATTTCAAGGCGATTTACATAGCTTGTGCATTACATTCATCAATTCACACACACACTTGTACACGTATGGCAGTGGAAACCATGCAAGGCATCTACTAGCACAGGGGTGGCCAACCTGAGGCTCGTGAGCCTCATGCGGCTCTTCAGCTGGTTACATGAGGCTCTTAAGGGGCTTCCACATGAAGCTGTCAAAAACGCTTGGCCTCATGGCGCAGTCATTCATTCCCTATACCAGTGGTTTTCAACCTTTTTTTCTACCAGGGCCCACCATTTATTCAGAATTTGAGCCACAGACCACCATTTTAGCTCCATAGACCCCAAAGCTAAAGATTTCCTTTACTTGTGTCAACAATTCCAGGCTGAATTTCAGAGAAAACAAAACAGTGAAACATACAGATCAAAATGACCATTAATCTTCCACATTCTCTAGCAGTGTAGACTTGGGCTAATTCACATGATGAATATTTTAACTCTTGAGAATGTCATATACTTTTTTGGATTGTAAAACCCGTTTCAAAATACATGTCTGTATGTTTCTATTTGCGACCGTGACGGCCGTCGCGGCGGTTTTCTAACCGTTGTGACCATTTGATGTGGCTCTTTGCCGTAACACAGTGAAAAACGTGGCTCTTAGTCTGCGACCGGTTGGCCACCCCTGTACTAGCACATCAGGAGCAATTAGGGTTTCAGTGTCTTGCTCAGGGACACATCGACACTAACTCTTGGGGAGCCCGGGATGAACCGGCAACCTTGCGGTTAGCATCCGTTGACTCTATCCCTGAGCCACTGCTGCTTCCTTTGAAATGAATTGAATTATACATAGCTGTGACCAAGAAAATGATTAAAACTAAACAATCTAATCAATAATCAGTAACTACTGGTCAAGTTGGAATGTTTACCTCTCAAGTATGGCTTTAGATTTGTTGGGGTCTTTCCTTGTGTGAGGGAAGATCGAAGGCACAAAGTCTGGACTCCCATAGATCATAGATGCTGCTCCTATAAAATATAAGCTTGCTTTACTGACTGCCACAGACACTTTTATAATAATATGCGTGTAGCTCTGGTTGGCAGCCCCTTTTGGGACCCTCAGTTACCTTTTCTGTATTTTACTGAGGGTCCTGAAAGGGGCTACTCTGGTCCATTGCGTTGAGAAGTCCTTAAGGCTTTGGGCCAGAGCTAAGGCTCTGGCCCAAATGTGTTCATGAGGTGGTAGTTACAGTACTTCACTAGATTAAGTACTTTTTAGATTGATTGTTATGGGCAATGATATCTTCCCTTTGGTATTTAGGGTTTCTTCCTGGAGGCTGACAGGGAAGCTCTTTAGAAGGAAATGCCATGGTCACGTGAGTGAGATACGCCATGACAATTTCATGGGAGATAAAACCTCACACCGGAAGTTACACAAATGAGCACAGAGAATGGAGCAAAGTGGAACAGATCATGAACAAACATTATTTATGGACCATTGAGACCTATGTCATTTTATCGTATCAGTACTACAAAGAAGAATGAACAATTATGTTGTGCATAATACGGTGACGTAGTAAATGTACCTGATATGAAATGCGCACTGCAAAGCCGCGCGTTTTTAACGACATCCTCGGTCCATTCTGTCCTGGGGATAGCTTCCAGCCAAAGCCGCCTGCGGTTGGCACTGAACGGAGTCTTTCTTGATGGTATGCGGTAAAAATGAAGACCTGGACTAGTGCTTGGACGGTTCCGACACCCCACGGCACAACACGACATTATTCACAGTGTGTATCTTCCTTCTTCCTCCAAACCCAGTCTTAAAACAAAGTCGTCTTCTACTTTCTCTTCTTTTTGATTTCCGCCAGTGTAGACGCTGCAGGGTGTAGTACTGCCATCACTTAGATCTTCCTATATAGTCCAGAATGAAGCAGGGGCTGGTGCAGTACTGTCTTTGAAATCAGATGGAGGTTCTCACTGTCTGTGGCCAAACAAAAAGGAAAGAAATCACACCAACGTGTGAACTGAGTGGTGCCCTCTATCGGTGAAATAGCGGCCCCTGTTGTTGGTATGCTAAAAACATAGGGACAGGCATACTGTAATGTTAGCTAAAGATATAGGAGGTTAGTTAGGACAAAGCCATGTTGCACCACTCAGAAACTAAAAACTCATAATTCGGTCTCATAAATAACTGCAATAGCTGCAATTTGCCAATTCATCTAGTGCTGGTATTATTATTAATTCATGTTAAATCCACCAATCTTGCAGCTGTAGGCCATCAAGAAAGTGTGCAGGTGTTGAGATTTTGGAGGCACTTGTCAAAGTCACCCAACAGCAGTGTTGTTGGGCAGTAACTAATTAAATACTGCATATTACTGTAATATTATTACCTTTTCCAGCAAAAGTAAAGATATTACTCTGCCAAAATGTGTAACTACTTACTACTTTTGAGCTTGTTGTTGCATGTGAAAATAGAGCAGATTTTCAATTATCACCAGATAACAGAGATGTGCACTACGTTGTAGCTCCACCGCAGCATTCTGCACACAGGACACTACAAGTTGTCACTAAATAATATTGCCCAACACTACTAAACAGCCCGGTGTACAACCTGTTTCGAATTTTGACAGAAAGTCGAACACCTACGTGTCTAATTTTATTTATGGAAAAAAGAAACAGACTTTCAAGCTTGCAGTTTGAAGGAGGAAGCTTGGCCTACAGCTGCAATGTTGAGTTATATTCAACACAATGGAATATCAATATTCAAATCAAAGTTGAACTACAGGCAACTCTATTGTAAGGGAATTATTTCCACGTGGCTGGCTACATCCTGAATATAATGATAACGGGCCTTTGATACTATTTAAGGATAGTAGTGAATTACAGTGGTGCCTACAATTTTTCTAGCAGTGATTCTCATGTAATTTCAAGGGCATGCAGTAGTTCACATTTAATGACATTTCTGTAGTCATGCCTCACATGACGCTCCTAACAGTGACAGTCATGTTTCAGGGCTAACATTTCTGAGACCCACAATTTATATTGGGGAAAAACACTATTAATTTAACTGGGTGGACAAATGGAAGAACAATCTGAGTTACAGACACATAAGGCTCCATTTGGTTCCAATCTGAGACCCTCTGGAACTCAAGAGGCAGAGTTTGGGAATAACTGCTTTAGATCATTCATTCGTTTCCAGACACAGACCAGTAATGTGAAATACACATGTAACTGAATAATGACATGACAACACATACCCGCACTGTTATTACACTGTTGTTGTTGTTGTTGTTGTTGTTGTTGTTGTTATGGTTAGTAGTATGCACTATGCATGGGGTGATAATGGACGGTGCCATTGGCATTGCTAGCATTAGCCGATTATCATCAATCAGAGCCATGTAGCAGAAGAATTGCGACATTGAGGGGTCAGAAACTGGACGCGCTGGGAGTCGCTGTTCGTGCAGCCGGAATAGGGACAACCTGTAGTTGGAATTGGAAATGCTGATGCATTCTTTTCAAGGGGACAGGCAGTAAGAGCTGTTATAAATTGTTGAACAGTAACAACTAATGTATCTGCCTGTAATGTTTATGTCAAGGGCAAAGACTAAGATTTACGAACGTTAAAGCTGTTGCCCGAGTCCAAAGCACCGTCTACTTCGGGCCAAGGATTTGTCCCTAATTGTTGTGGCCATTCTCAATACAAGTCTACGTAGAGGAGCCGCCACTGGACTGGCCCCACGATGTGAACGGAGTTGGCGCAACTCTGTCTACACGATATGCTCACAAACTGGGGAGAGAGAGACACACATTAGAAACGACTTGCTGCACAGTACATACCTCTGATCCCACCATGAAGAACTCTCCATCTTGTTCCAACTGGAATTTAATAGGTTTATTCCGCTCTAATGTGTTGTTTAATGAGGACTGCATTGTGGTGGTGGTGTGTTGTTTGTTATGATGATCTAGTTCTTCTTCTTCTCTCGGGTTTTATGGCGCGTCGCACCATCAAAAGGCGCATGATCGCCACCTACTTCATGTTGTGGAAATTTCCACAGAGTTCTATACGAGTCTTCTTGTCGTAGCTACGGTATAATAATGTACAGTATACCCCACCCAATAAATTCCCTTGCTGCATTGTCCATAGTCGGCGCAAATTCCTCTCTTAGTAATTCCGTCAAGTCTTCACGAGTTATTTCCCCAATGTCCGGAGAAGTCGGCCCGCCGCGAAGTCGGACCAACCGAAATGTTGCGACATTGAGGGGTCAGAAACTGTGCGCAGGAAGGCTGTTCAGCCTGAAAGAGGGACAAACTGGAGTTCGAAATACATTGTTTTCAACGATGGCGGTGCAAATAAGAGCTATGTAAACATCTGTTATAAAGCATTGCACAGTGACAACTAAAGTCTCTAATGTCTAGGCTGTAGGCCTACTAGTAGTAGTAGGCTATAAAACATTGTAAAATAAAACGGTCGCACGAGAGTCGGCCCGAATCGTGTGGAGAGCTCGGGCCGCGGCTGTGGAGAGGTCGGGCCGCGGCTGTGGAGAGGTCGGGCCGCGGCTGTGGAGAGGTCGGTTTTCCCCAATGTCCAAGAAACGCCTAGCTGCATCCAGTACCATCTTTATTCTTTCTGATTTCCTTTCTATTTCAACTGCACAGTTTATGACCATTGCGATGAACGCAAGAAATCTCTTTTTATCAAAGCAAACTTGCTCAGCTCCATTTCTTTTCCCCTCTTTTTCCGTTCGCACAACGGGCTCAGAATGCTTCTGCAAGTTCTTCCCTTCAAGTCTCTTCACAGCTTCTGCGTAGGTCCGTAGGACACTTTCTTTTCTGCCCTGATCCTGGTCACCTCAACTTCTCTCATCCTTTTCTGACATTCAGCAGACCCTGCATGATGACTTCCACTACAGTTTGGGCATTTCACTGGAACTTATCAAATATGTCATAGGCCAGTGGCATACCTACAATAAAGCAAGCGCACTTGGCTATCTGGCCAAATCCATATGAAATCAACTTGAAAAAATGTCACTCCTGAATGAATACGACAAATGATAGAAAATAAGTAATTATTTAACTTCTGCAGTTGTCAAGATAATTTCACAAGAACACTTGCAACAACACAGATTGACAGATAGCCTATTGAAAGTAATGCAGCAATGCAGAAAGAAAAGTACTATAATATATTAGATTGTTTTTGTTCAGTAATATATTTATATTACAAGTTACTGCATTTTGGTAATATATTATGTAATATATTAAGTCAGTAGTGCACATGTCCCAACACTGTGCACCACAAGCCTCTTCAATCTCTTCCATTTCCAGTGTCAGGGGCACGCCAGAAATCACTCCCTTCACACGGTCTGTCACTCAACCGAAAACAATAAACCTCACTCCCATTAAACCTCTTGCTTTTCAGCACCTCTTTCATCTGCGCCTTTGTTGCAACATTCAATAATCACGATTCCAGACCTTGTCACCCTCAATGCATGTATTTCTCCCACTTTGTGTGAAATATACTTGCTAACTTCATGTGGATCTCTGAACAAGCCGTTTGACTTAGCCAATGCTCGCATTCCAACAACAAATTTCTCCACAGAATCCTCATTTGAGCTGGTATACTTTCTCTTCTTCTTGTTTTCATAGCCTCTCTTGTCTTTCTCGGTTTGGAACTCGCGGCCCTCCTGTGAGCATGGCGACATCCTGCCCCCTCCCCAAACCACTTCCAATCCCTGCCGCGCTCTGCCGCGCTCTGCCGCGCTCTGCCGCGCTCTGCCGCGCTCTGCCGCGCTCTGTCGCGCTCTGCCGCGCTCTGCCGCGCTCTGCCGCGCTCTGCCGCGCTCTGCCGCGCTCTGCCGCGCTCTCTCGCGCTCTGTCTCTCGCGCTCTGCCGCGCTCTGCCGCGCTCTCTCGCGCTAGAGCGCGCTCTGCCGCGTCACTTACTTTGCTTTGGTTACTTTGGGTGATTATCGCCTCCTACCAGAGAATGTTTGAGTCCTTTAATTCAAACTCCATCTCAGCCCATAGCACTTGCAGTGCAGTAGCATATTAAGAAGACACTGTAGTGGTTTAGAATTAGAACTATTTTGATACCGGGACCCAGTATTTATTTAGCATTTAAGCCACGGACCTCCACTTGATGACATTCGTTTGCTTGTACACAATGCAAGGCTGGATTTCAGAAGAAAAAAAAAACATAAAGATAAAATTGTAGATACAATTACCATTAATCTTCTGCATTCTCTAGCTGTGTAGACTTGGGGTAATTCGGATGAGTGCAGATCTTGGTGGTAGTAGCAAATATTCAAATATTCGCTTACGCTCCCAAAGAGTTACATCTGGTTTACCAAATGCCCATCATTTACCAACTGGTTTACCAACTGCCCACCATGTTTTTAGTGCTTACATTGTAAATTGTAAAGTACGGTATGTTGTAAATTCTGCTTAAAATTTAATTTGCAAATTCAACTAATCTGTATCATGTATTGCAACTTTTTTTTTTTACTTAATGTAAATTGCTCTGGATTAAGAGCATCTGCTAAAGGCCTTAGTTGTACAACGTAAAATGGGTTCCAGGGACCCAGGTCACTGAGGGAGTTTTATTGGGTCCCAACCTAAATTATAGTTTGGAGCCAAAAGGACTCTTAACAAGCTGTAACTGACTGACGAGCACAAATTGGACGACAATGACAAATAAAAGCACAAACTAAAGTATGCTTGGAAAATGGTTGTTCGACCTCGAAGCATGAGCTGGTATTTGTATTTCATCTAAATTTAACTTTGTGGTGTTGTAGCCTACTTTATGTGCAGACAGTAAGTAACTACCCAACAGTAACTTCTTACAAGTAGCCTAACTAAGCTACATAGCTTAACTACATTTTCCCGTAACTTGTAATGTAGCTTACTACAATTTTCTGGGAATAGCTTGTAGTGTAGCTTAGCTACATTTTTTCAAGATTAAAAGTAGTGTTGCTTACTACATTTTCCCACCCACATTTTCGAATTCCACCGATTTTCAATGGGTATAATTTCTTTGTATACTACCTGTCATGACAAAATGCAGCTCAAAGTGCTTTACAGACGAGAGGATAAAAAGAAGGGGAATAACCAAGACAAAACAAACAACATAATATTATGTTTAGAAAGTTGTACATTAAGTTGAGTTGAGTTATATATTTATATACTGTATGTGTAGTGTTTGTAGCAAGCTACTTTTGTCGTAGCTTGTAGTGTAGCTTGCTACAGGTTTCTGGGAATAGCTTGTAGTGTTGCTTGCTACAATTTTCTGGGGATAGCTTGTAGTGTAGGTTAGCTACATTCATTTTTTAGAGAGTAACAATTAGTGTAGCTTACTACATTTTCCCAGCAACTTGCCCATCACTGCTACCCAATAATGTATCAATTAATAATAGCTGCCGAGTGGTGGTGGTGAAACTCTTATATGGAGGTCATAACAGTCCCATATGATGATCCAGTGCCGTCGCTATCTATACAAGCAGCGTGCACTGTGAGTAGGGCAACACACCCAGGGTGAAGATGGGCAACAAAATGTGCCATGCCTTCCCTCAAAATATCTTTATTTCTCTGCGGCTCACAATCTACAGATCTACTGTATATAAAGACGATTACATCACGGACAAAGCCAACTCTGGTCTCAACAAATCATAACAACACACACAGTGTTTTGGGACAATCAAATATTTTTTAAGAAGAAAAACGAAACAAAAAGTGTTGTATCCTGCCTAACTCTTGCTAATATTGCTATTGATAATATTGTGTGTGTTGTCACGATTTGTTGAGACCCGAGTTGGCTTTGTCCACAGCGTAATCGTCTTTATATAGATAATTTATGATAGTCTATGAGGAAAATGAATGGGGAATCCATTTCTGGAACGGGGCTACGTCACGAGAGGGGTGGGACTGCTCAGCTCCATAGCTGATCTGGTTGGGAGGTTGGAGGCAACACAAATATCCTATGAATAGAGCAACCAAATGGTCAGCCGTGATGATCTATACGGTGAAAGCATTTATAATTACAAGAGGCGACAGTCCACATTGGTCCAACTCGTCTTGGTTTTGAATTTTTATATTTATAGCTTGCAATTGTTTTGACATCTAAGGGAGAGACGTACAGTAAAAGTTGATTTGAGTCAGTACATATGGAAAAGGCAGACAAGACAGACAAAAACCACCACACGCCAACACTGTGTTTGTAAAAAAGATATTTACTTCAATTATCACACCTAGGGTGCTAGTGAATAATAACAATAATAATAATAATAATAATAATACATAGTGAGTTTCATACAGTGATATTGCTTCTCCATATTGTATAAGGGTCTGTTGTACAGTGCTGAGAACAGAGCTTGTGAAAATGACTTTAAAATGACATTAAAAAAGAGACACTCATCGTAAGGGTTACAAGAGAACTTCTTTTTTTTTTTTAGGTCCGTGAAGGAGGAATCAACCTCTCATTGCTGATGACCACGCGCGATACGGTCTACGATATCTGAATATAAAAAATAGACCAGCTGTCACCTTGCTTGGTTCTAGAGGGGAGGCGAGGTGGCGGTCCTTTATCGTTAGTGACACAAGGAATATCTTCCAAAAAGTGATTTCCACCTGAGCTTTGAGAGATATACAGTATATATACGACTTTAAGAACCATAGCGGAACGTGGTGGATGAGTCCTCACTTAAAAAATAAAATAAAACGGGGTCACCCCAGGTCAGTACGTAGAAAAGAAAAGAACACACGGAAAAAAAAATACAATAAAATAGACAGGACAGAGTCCTTCCGAAACTACTATAGGGAACTGTACAATGCTCTGTAACACACAAAAACAAAAAACAAAAAAAAAAAAAAAACACAATGCCATTGTGAAATTCCATAAAACCGCATTGGGTGCCTTCACCAATGGCACCAATCAAAAACAAACAAAACAAAAAAAGTCAAAAGGTGAATTAAAACTTTTTCATCATCAGGGGACACTTGTTCTTGGTCAAAGGTGGTTTTCCTTTGTAACATTTAGGGGAACTTCAATGTGAAGTTTAGTTTTATAAGAAATCATTTCTTAGCCTTTACAAGAAATATCATTGCACAAATTGAATTCTCATGGAAGCTACTTTATACAGTAGCTGTACAAATATGGTGAAACGTAATGGCCAAGAGTATTATGAATAAAGTTATTTATTGGACGCAAAAAAAAGAAACCAATGAAAGAGTATCTAAAATGATCTATATTTGGTATAAAATCTTTCCTCATATTTCATTAATTTACAAATAAAACAAAGCAAACCTCAATGACTGGCATCTCAATGATGTCTGCAAGGTAACAGGCATTCTTGTTCTTGTTAAAAGAGAGAAATGAAAATGTAGATGAAGATGTACAGGTATATGTACACACTGAAGAATGCCTATCAGACATTTACTGTATGGTACCATGTTGGAATGAAAGTCAAGTCTTGGCACCTAACTTCAACTTCCAAAACGATATCAACCAAAATGTCCCCTTTTTGTTCTTTGAGATGCCTTTCATACCCGACAGAGTCCTGCACAGCAAAATCTGTACCGCTTAATTTAGCCAATCTCAACATCTTGAAAACATTTCAGAAAGTGTTTCAGAAATAGCAGATCTACATTGTCAGCTTGTAGACAATGTAGATTAAATAGGGCTTAAGCAGTTGAGTCAGAAAGTGTAAAAATGGACCAGAGTCCACTTGTATACACTTGCAGTTTGAAGGCCAGATTTTTACTGTGGTGATAGTAACAACAGCCAGGGCAGCAAGTCAAATGTTCTTCACACATTGTGGCAAAAACAGATGGTCTTTAAAGACCGGAAGGTGAGGTGACGTGACGTGGCATGACGTGCTACACCAACATGTAACGGTTATGTGTAAATCAAGGCATAGGACTTTATGTGTAGCTTTTTTTCTTAACAATATTAAAAGGTGTAAAATGAAAGGTATTGGATATCGTAAGAAAACGTGAATCCATGACATACACGCGGTATCGTGAGACAAGCACTAGAACTAGTAGAGCTTAAAAACGTCTGTAGGTTTTCTTACAAATGACCTTTAAAAATATGTGAGGTTTCCTTAGTTTTGAAATGGGACAGAAAAAAAAACCCAAAAAGCTGTGAACACATCGACTAGAGAAATACTACCAATACTTTGAACATGGATACCAAAGAAAAAACATAGTAATGCTTAACAACTCGCTATGAGGATATAATTCATCTGTACAATTTTATATGACAGTGTATATAATATTGATAGCAATCTGCTTTAGTTATTTAGAAAAATATTTGCAAAAGGCAAATTCCTGAAATTTGTCCAAAGAATCACAAAGATTCTACAATAGAATTTCCAACCGATTTAACTGAACGTCAGACTTGAACGGAATATCCTTTTTTTTTTTTTGCTTCTTTTTTGTCTCTTTTTTTTTCCAACAACATCAAAAACAAACAAACCTTATAATAACACATAAGGAAACAGAATGAAAAGCTCGAAAGACTGCACAAACACATGCAAAAATGCCCTTTGTATAAACCAGTGTTGCTTTGGGTGCTTGCTCCAGGGTTGACCCGGATAGATCCTTGTCCCCTCTGTCCTTCAGTGACACTCATAGCCGTTAAAAAAACCTGCTCGCTCAGGAGGCTTTATACCAGGCAGACGGTGGCGTGTGTCGACAAAATCGGACGAAAATAACGCAAACGATAAGCCTTCCCTGTCGACGTCGTACGGCGTGGCGCGAGACACACCGATGCAAGCAACAGAAAAAGAGGATCAACCTCTTTGCTCCCTAATGCCTCACAACATAATTAATGAACACAAAGAAGATGCTAGACAATAATAATAATAATAATAATGCAAACAAGTAAATCAAGCCTTATTTTGGTCCACTATGAATATTATTGCTCTATCGGGAGTGTAACATCTTATCTTTTATTGTTCATCGGTTATGGTAGACTCTTCTACTGAGGCTGGGTGTGATCCCTGCAGAGCCAGGGATGCAGTCTTCTAAAACGTTGCATCATGCACACCAACACTGAAACCTTAAGGAGAGTCAGAGAAACCGTGGTAAAAATGTAGCTTATGCAAAAGCCTTAATCTACTAGTATATCTTAAGGGCAAAAACAGGGTATTAATAATATTAATAATAATAATCACGCAACACGATCAACACACTGTACTGTTAACTGAGAGATGATTTGCACCACTAGGGTTTTTTTTTTGTTTCTCCGGCAGCTTCCTTTAAAAAGGAAGAAAGGAGAATTTTGGGGAATATTACTTCTCTGCATTTCACCTATCAGATGGCCCCACGTGGAGCTGTTTAGTGTCTAAGGGTGAAGTGTATTGTTTTTGTGGACACTGTGACACATAGACTTGGCGAGACGAAGTGTCGAACCGGCGACTTTTCATGTGACAGCCTTTTTTTTTTTAATCTACTCGGTCAAGATATGTTTGCAGGACTACACTGACCTCCACAACATCAGACGGAGAGACAGACGGATTATGAAGCAACAGGCTACACCGCATGACCACAAAATAAAACAAGACAGATGAAAACATCTGTCTGACAAGTGACGTTTTTGGAGGGGCAAGAAATTAAGCGAAGGAAGTCGCGAGCCTGGAGACTGTATATGAAAAGTCCCAAAAGGAAAACAATGCATATACATAATCAGGCGTAATCTTCACTGCGCTAGATAATTGGCAATGTCTTCTTAACACTATCAGCATGGCACACAAAGGCACTCTGGGGAGTGTAAGGTCATCTGGAGAACAGGTCTCCATCCACACACACGTTATTATAGCGCAGTTTTCTTTTTTTTTTTTTAGTTAGATCTTAGAAGATCTGTACGAGGACAATCAATTACAGTTAATCAAATGGGTTGAACTTTGTGCTTTTATCAAAATACAATTCTTTTTTTTTTCAGTCTAAAAATCAATGATCGGGGCGGGAAATGATGAAGGCCAGATGGAAGTCAGATGGACTGCCGTGGCTCGGCCTGCTTTGCGGCCATGGCACTTAATTTAAGAAAGCCTGGTTTGGAACCCGGCAGACTGGACATAATTAACGCCAAGTAGCGCAAGAGTGCTAATCTATGTACTTTGTACGTGGGGGAAAAAAAACGTTTACACTTTGGGAGTTAAACAAATCCTTCGGATATTGTAAAAGTAGGCACCAATTCAAATTAGTTGAGTAATAGGGCATGGGTGGGAGGGGGTTGGGGCGGGGCTGCTTCAGTGTGCCTTATTGGCATAGATTCTAGAAGTGTCTGGAACAGCAGGGGACTCAGTTGTGGCAGCACTAGACCTGGGAGACCTGTGATGGCATCACTAGACCTGGGAAAGCCTTTATTTTGTAGTTCAGTGGTTTTCAACCTTTTTGACACCAGGGCCTAATATTTACTCAGAATTTGAGCCACGGACCACTGTTTGATGACATCTTAGCTTCACAGTCCCATAACTAAAGATTTCTTTTGGCTTTTGTCCACAATTCCAGGCTGGATTTGGGAAACAATACAGGCAAACATGACCATTAATCTTCTGCATTCTCTAGTTGTGTAGACTTGGGCTAATTCAGATGATGATTAGCCCAAGCCGATGATTATTAACTCTTGACTAAACATTTTTACGCTCTCAAGTTACACCTGGTTAACCAACTTCCTATCATTTAGCTGGGGACCACCTGGAACTCTCTCAAGGACCACTGGTTGAAAACCTCATATCACCCAAATAAAAAAAAAAAAAATGTAAATCTTTCACTTTGTAGGATTCTATCCTAGCGAGCACACATCTGCCTAGATGCTTACAAAATGACTTTGCCATGATTATATCACAACATTCTGTCCAGAATCGTTTTCTGACACAAATGTCTCATTCAGAACAGCTACTGGAGAAGGGCACAAAGAATAAATCACAATAATAACATCAGGAACAAATGCCGAGTGTGTTTCGACTGAATTCAGATCTTTCTTTCATTATTTTTCTAATGGATGACAATTTTGTTATTTATTTTTTTCCTCCGGGGAGAGTAATAAATTATATTTTGGGCTAGATCTGGAAATTCTGCTTCAACTGCTTGGCTGCTCGCTGCGGCCACAAATGGAGTTGGAGTGACCCACGGAATTTATGACAGGACTTCCCAAGTCGTCCATTTCTCTCTTTATGCATCTTCTCAAGGTTGGTTGGGGTCTAGGGACCGCCAAAGGGGCCCATATAGGGACCCTTACGGGGTGTATATATAACTCTGAAACTGTTCCAAAGTGTTGTAAAGTTAAATGAACACCGATGGTCTTACAGCGGTAACATATCATGATCACAATAAGTTATAACCACTTAACCATCCATTTAAATGTTGGCCAATACAAAAGCAGCAGATCTACAGGCTTAAAATATTTTTGAATCATATATATTTTTTAACATACAAGGTGGCTTCTGGGGGTCGTGGACACGTGTGAGGAGACTAGGTGGCGGGCCGTGAGAGCGTCTAGCAGCTACAGCAGAACATCTGGATCTAACTACAGTCAAACATCTGGATTTAGCTCACACCATCGGCGGCTAGTCAGTCCGCATGGAGAGCCAAATCGTCAAATGATTAGTTTGACTGTCGCGTGGAAACCTCGTGTCTCCAATACTCGTTGCCTTTAAAGCATTCTAATTCAAGCTCAAAAGCGCGTCGCAGGTTTTCAAGCTTGTATAAACGCCGCTGTAGTGCGTGAGATCGAGAAGGGGCCGATAAATGAATAGTTATAATTAGATAAAAATCGGCGGTTTTCAACAGGTGATCCGGGGACCACCTGTGGTCCCTGAGAGGATTCCAGGTGGTCCCCAGGTAAACTAATGGACAGTTGGTACCCAAATGGGCCCTTATATACTGTACAGTAGATCTGTAACTCCTGAGATCGTAAAATGAAACAAAATGGACCCTCACAGGTCCATTTGGTTTCATTTTTACTCAAGAGTTAAATTATATTTAAACATCCGAATTACTTAATTTTCAAGAATCTACCGTTCTACACATTTAGAAAATGCAGATGAATTGTTATTTTGACCAACATTTTGCCAGTTATCTCTATCACAAAAACTTGGCATTGGGTTCGAGAGACTAAACTCAACGTCAAATGGTGGTCGTCCGTGGCAAAACGCAGAATAAATAGTGGGCCCTGGTATGAAAAAAGGTTGAAAACCATTGAGATAAATGATTAAAAATGTGGAGATAAGAGGTTTCTAAAGCTCAGAGTCTGGTCTCTTTGGCCTGACAGAGGAATCCACTGCACAGCTGCTGTCATCTCCATTTAAATGTTTGACCGCTTTAGTCATAAAACTCGTGCTCTGAGTGAAATATGATCAGGTGCAAATGACATTTAAAATCGCTCCTTGCCAGACCTTTTTTTTTTGCCGTGAGGGAGGTCTGGTATGCCTAGCGCAGAGAACATATTGAAAATGTGGGTTAATTTAACTCTGTTGGGGGTCAGGGACAGGGGGGCAGTGGGTTAAAACCATGCAAAGACTCCTTGAATGCAAAAAAAATCCATACATTTGCCCAGTAAGTTAAACACTGACCTAAACGACACTATCAAAACATAAGTCTAGCTCTTTTAATAATTAATATACATGTTATTATGACACCTACATCTTGTACATATGACCCAAATACTGCCGGCAGTCTATCAGTCTACAAAGAAACAAACAATAAATGTAACAACACCCCTTATTAATCCCTTCCACACAACAATAATAATAATGATAATAATAGTAATTAAAATAATAATAAAGAGAAAACAATAATGAAATATATAAGACATTAAAATAAAGTAAAATAGAGCACCTATAAATAACAAGAGCCAAACTGTTAAAAAGAAAAAGAAAAAAAGAATAAATAACTTGCAGAAGACAACTAATGTGAGTCTTAGTATTATTATGGCAAATGACCAGCTACTGTGCCATGTTTCTACTGGGTGGGAGGTGGGTGTGGGGCAGTACCAAGGAGAAGATCAAGTTCTGTATGTAGAAAATCAAAGAAAGACTGACGTTTTGAAAACTCTCTCTCTCACACACACATACAGTACACAGACACACATCGCCACTGGGGAACGCAGATGCGGTATAGGGCAATAGACACGGTGTGCATATTAAAAGTGAAACCACACACACACACACACACAGGCGCATGTGCTTACATTTGCGTATACGCATAGGAATCCATGAGGGAGGGAGGCAGTGGGCAGGCAGGCACTGTGAGCTTGTGGCTTGGAAGGACGAGGATAGGAGTGAAATAGGACGGGTATAATAATGTTTACACATTAACCCTGGCATTACTGTTTTGGGCAACTTTTTAACATCTCAACTTTTTTTTTTGTCATTAGGACAAGTATAGAGGGCCTAATCATGACCTACAAGTGGCAGCGGTGGGGCTCTCGGTAAACGTTTATTTGTGACTTCAATTCTTGTCAATTTGTCTTCAACCCTTTGAGATAGGGATTGCTTTGCAATGCGGACTGTTGCTGATACACGCGGTTTACAGTAAGTAGTTAACTGTATGAGAAGAGACAAACATCAATTGACATGGGACTCAATTCCTAAACCAAACAAACCCCCAAACCCGAATCTGTATGATGATGCCAGACATTCATGTTGAAAAGCAGGCCTTCACCCTTCTAAGGTCAAGCTGTAAGCCTGTTCAGTCTCCTGGTGTGTTGCATACCATATGGGGACCAATAAGCAACGCTTCATTTAGACGCCGTCGTAGGACAAAGCATACAGGGTAAACACGGGTTTAAGAGGAAGTCGGGAATTCCTTTCCTCGCTCTCCACCTTTTCTCCTAAACGATGGACGCTCAAAAACACACACAGCTGTGATGGACACAGCTGAAGAGCACGACCAGAGGAGCCTGAAACTTGGAAAACTAACTGTTTTAAAGTGAGCTGTGTGCATCTCCTGGCCTTTTCATCCAATGAAATGCCTCTTGTATCTCTCCTTGGGGAGGTCCCCGTGGACCCCCCGACTGCCGCACACCCGCGGGTTCTGAGGTCTGAATAGTGTGTGGAAGTTTTGCTATTCCGTAGTTAGAAGAGGTTAAAAAGCAACGTCCATTGCTTTAAAATATGCCAACTAAGTTTACTCTTTTTTCTTTCTTTCTTTTTTTGCTTTTCTTTTAGTTTTTAAGTTTTTTTGTTTGTTTTTGTTTTCTCAAACCTGAATTTGGCCTAAAATGCATCGAGTATTAAATAAACCCTGCCACAGACGGCACCCCAAAAAATGGCACCCGAGGCAAACGTTAAAGCTATGACAGAAATGTGCACTACTTAAGAAAGAGTTTCTACTCATGAGAAAGAACACTTAAAAAGTTTTTTTTTTGTTGTTGTTGCCCTTTCCTGACGTGACCATTGCATTCTATGTTATGCGTTAAAAGAAAGGTGAATTAAAGTGATATTTTTGTTTTACCGTTCCTTTGTTTTTAAAAAAAAAAAACAGGTGATTAGTATTCTCACTTTTTTTTGCTTTCTCAAAGATTCAGGAGTCAAAACTACTGTTGTTTAGAGTCAAACGACTGTGCAATCTCTCAGTGGCAAACCAATTGCATTAGAAGTCTCTCTCTTCTCCTTTTCTGGCAGGAGAGAGAGAATTTGATATGAATGTGGATTCAATGGTTTGATGAGAATTCCAAAGCCATCAGATGGCCAGTTATAAGGATAGACTTGTGGTTCAACGTCCTGCACCTTCACTCCTCTTGACTTGATTCTTGGCTTGTCACTATTGTTATGCTTAATCGATTTCTTGATGGTAGTCACTACTAACAGTCAAAAACACCTGCAAGTGTTAAGAAGAAAAAGAAAGAAAATATACATTTGAAGGGAGGACGTTGTCATATCGAAGTTTACAAGGTGAAAACACACAAAGACTGAGGTGGCGAATTCATCTTTTCAAAGAAACACGCGCACACACACACACACACACACGCACTCACCCACGCACACACTCACAAAAATTGCTTAAACTTCTCCTCCCGTGGAGTGTGACACTTCTTTGCAAGTAGTGCAGTCTCTTTTCTACGTCTCTTGCGCACCTTTGGCCGACGGTGTTAAGGCCCTGTGGCCAGCAGGGCTCTAAGCGTTCTAAGTGCTATTTTTTCTTTGTTTTTGTTTTTCCTTCCTTGTATTATGTCTGGAACGAGAACGGAGTGTGCCGCTCCGCCCCAGCGCTCTGAAAAGGGGTCTTTAAAAGACGCCGGCTGTCCTCCTCCTCCTCCTCCTCCAGCAGCGCTGCACCAGGCTTGGCCTTCAGACGGTGCAGTCAGGGCACTAGAAAAATAGGGATCTGTTATTTCCGCTGCTGTTTGTGGCTGTTAAGGAGGGTGGGAGTGGGGGTGTGGTTGTGGTGTGGTGTGGTGGGCTGTGGTGGGGTGATGGGAGCGCCATCAGAACTCCCATTCGTGAGGCTCGTCCTTGCTGGCGGCCTTCTCCAGGCGGTGGATGATGTTGTTGAGGTTTGCCGCCTTCTTCTTGCGCAGGCTGCTGTCGCGGGGGTTGCGGGCCGAGCTGTGCGGTCCTCCTCCGCCGCCGCCGCCGCCGTTCCCGTCAGGGGCGTTGAACAGGCGGATGCCGCTGGCTCCCGCCGATTCTCCTCCTTCCTCCATCTGGTCGGAGAACTCCGACGCCGTCAAGCCGCCGCCGCCGCCCGCCCCCATCGCCCCGCAGAGCTCCAGGCCGGGCCGGTTCTCCGGCGCGCCGTCGGACTCGGTGCCGTCGCAGCTGTCCCCCTCGCTGGCCACCTTGGCCACGTGGTGGCCGGACGGGGAGCCGGCGCCGCTGCCCTCGCCTCCGGCGGACGCCTGGATCTCCTCGATGAAGAGCTCGCGACGGATCCGAGACCTAGGGAGGGAGAGAGAGAGAGAGAGAGAGAGACGGCAGCGGCGTGACTGACTGACTGCTACAGTGCCTAGTGGTGCATTCAATGGATCAATATCGCAATGAATGCTCCAATCAGAAGCCAGCGTTCTGGTCATGTGAGTGGTCACATATGCCACAACAACGGACCGCTCCACTCAACAACAGACCTCGTTGCACGGACGAGCATAGCCTACACAACTGCAGATAAATATAAGCAGCCCTGTTATGTACTCTTTCTGTGATTTACTAGTTATTTATGTATGTATTAAGCCATGTAATAAGCAGGAAAACACCCTTCAAACCAGAGATTATTCTCTGTCAAACCCCCCCTTGCAAGTTTATTTATATTTAAAGATCCCGGTAAGCCTGAGAGTGTTTTTGACAGTTTCATAACTGCTGCGACCATTGGCACAAAGGCTGTGTGTTAAGGTTCGGTGTTACTGAGGGTTAGGTTTAGTAAGGAACGGTTGCGACCGCCAACCGCTTTGACCATCAGCCGTGGCATTTTTTACTAAGTGCCGCAGTTGACAGTTTCATAGGTCGCAACAGTAATAAAACTTCCGGTGGCAGGTGTCGCGAAAGTTTGCCAACTGTCGCCACACCTGCCGCGGTCAGGAATTGATTCTCTGAAATGGACCCCTCATGCGGGCCTTGTCATTATTTTTCGATCTATCATGGCATAGCCCTGTCCTGCCCCGTACCCCACCTGTAGTTGTGGAACCAGTTGATGACGGTGCTGGTCTTGAGGCGCAGCTGCGAGGCCAGCTCCTCGATGGTCTTGGGCGAGGGGTAGGGCTTCTGCTGGTAGGCCCTCTTCAGAGCCTCCTTCTCCTCGGGCGCCAGCACCACGCGGGGTTTCTTCAGGTGCTGGGAGGCTGCGGCGTGCTGGTGCTGGTGGTGGGCCTGTGTCTGCTGCGGATGCTGCTGCTGCTGCTGGTGGTGGTGGTGGTGTTGGTGGTGGTGAGGAGGAGGGCTCCCCCCGCTGCCCCCACCTCCACCCTGGCTGAAGTCTACGGCCACCGCCGTGCCGCCGAACTCCCCCCCAGACATGGACACCGCCGCCGCCACCACCTGGCCCTCGCTCAGCGAGCTGTGGCGCCGCTTCATGTAGGCTGTGTGACCAGAGAGAGAGAGAGAACCCATTTTGTACTGTACTTTTGGTGTTTTAAGTTGTATTGAAAAATAGCAGGCGTTCACGGCTCATAGCGCGCTACAGAGTGGCGCGCTATGAGCCGTGACCATTAAGTGAACAGCCATTAAGTGTTTTCACAAAATAACAACTCGACCACTTTTTTGATAATGAATCAATAAAGTTAAGAAAGCCCTTTGGTGTGGAATTCTCCTTTAACCCTTAGTGTACTGAACGCGTTTTGGTGTTCTAAGCATTATGTTTTAACTATTGAAAAATAGCAGATCTACAAGCTCATAGCGCGCCACCGAGTGGCGCGCTATGAGCTTGTATCTCTGCTATTTTTGAAAAATGGGTTAAACTGCCTTGGATAAAGGCGGACGGACCATCTATATAAATGCACCATTTACCATTCATGGGCACATAAAATCTAAGTGGAGTAACAATTAAACATTGATTTTCAGGGATTTTAAGTACAATACTCCTCTTACAACGCACTATCGCAAAACCACCACAAGGGGGCAGGCTTGCCACAGACAAGATCCTCATTGGCTGACAGGCTGAAGGCTGCACCACAATGACCCTCAGTTCCACTCAGTACTGCCTGTCACCGTTCCAAACACATTTAAAAAGGGGTTCAAATAAAAACTGAAATGAATAATTAAATACACTAATTAATTAAAAGGCAGAATCCCTCTGAACGGCAATGCTGTCAGCATCTACCAGCGTTATCAACCTCTGATTCCTCTACTGTAAAGTTAGACTTTAATGTCCGCAATCTAAAATGCGCTGCAATTAAGATATAGTTCATTACTCGCCAGCCGCTTACCATTAAGAATTTATATCGCAGTCATATATCATTACAAAGGCAATTGCCTCTGCTACTCACAATCTAAAGCTAAAATGGGGCAAACCCTTTTTTCTTCTCTCTCTCCTTATTTTTTTTTTTACAGTATTTTCTCAAGTTATTTTAATGTGTTATGTCTCCTCTTAATCACACTGAACTGCTATGGACTCAGGGCTATTTCTATGACGACGTCAGACAGCCGTTTTCCCAAAGCCAGCACTTTTCTTCTTCGCCATCATCTCCTCATCTCCTCCCCCATAACCCTGACCAGGCACAGAGCGCGACGGCATGGCAAAGAGCAGGGGTTTTCAACAGGTGGTTCGGGGACCACCAGTGGTCCCTGAGAGGATTCCAGGTGGTCGAGAGCTAAATGGAAAGTTGCTTAACCGGATGTAACTCTGAAAGCGTAAAAATGAAAGCAAATGGACCCTTGCGGGTCCATTTGCTTTTATGTTTACACTCTCAAGAGTTAAAATAATCATCATGTGAATTAGCCCCACTTCTACACAACTAGAGAACGTAGAAGATTAATGGCCATTTTTGATCTGTATGTTTGACAGTTTTGTTTTACCCACAGTTCCAGCCTGGAACTGTGCTCAAAAGCAAAATAAATCTTTAGGTTTGGGGTCTAAAATGTCCTCAAATGGTGGTCTGTACGTGGCTCAAATGCTGAATAAATAGTGGGCCCTGCCTAGTGCCGCCTGGTATGAAAAAGGTTGAAAACCACTGCAAAGAGCATTCATCACCAGAGCCTTTAGCACAGCTGCTGCTAATGAGCAAACCCAAACCCCCTCCCCAGACCCGACCCGACCCGCAGCCGTCAGCTAGCCGCGACGCCGTCTGGGATAATGCCATGAACAGCGCCAGGCAGGCAGCGACACACAGCCTGCCTGAGCGGCACTGCCTTCAGCCTGTGACACAAACTAAGGACCAACACTGTGGTGACTTTTTACCCTGAGAGGACTGTTTAATAGGCCTAATCACTCCAGGAATGTTCACTTAGCTAGTGGAAGGGCCGGGCGCAGCGACCAGGCCGGGCTAGCAAATATGCACTGGACTCTGAATAAGTATGCCCCAGAGAGGCTGTGGCCTGTCATATCTGATGAGGTGCTTGATATCTGGCACCCTAGATTAGTCCTGACAGTGCCTAGAAACATCGTTCCAACCCCCCCCCTGCCCCCACGCACACATGCTGTAGAGTGCAGGGATCATTTAAGTGCAAACAACAGTCGTGCACACGCTCTCGGTTTCTCTCTCCCTTACGGTGGGATATTGCACGGCAGCAGCAGCAGCATCAAGACGCCCGTCTCCACTTCTGAATCACTCGCACCGAATGGAAAATGATGAACAAAGCACAAATGTGCACGTTCTGAAAAAAATAAATATATATAATGGTAGTGTTTTTTTGGAACCGAAGACTATCATGGTCTTATAGTGGTGTGAAAAAAAATATGATTTGTAACTTCTGAGTCTAATCCACAAAAAAAAAGAGTACAATGAAATAGAAAATAGCAGTAACTTAGGAGTAAATAAAAGTTCATCTCATCTCATAAATAGTAAGGTTCTGCGCATCTTACTGGTGAGCAGGAAATATCGAGTGTGTGACGCACTCATACACAGACAGAAAGAGACAGACAGACAGACAGACAGACAGACAGACAGACAGACAGACAGACAGACAGACAGACAGACAGACAGACAGACAGACAGACAGACAGACAGACAGACAGACAGACAGACAGACAGACATTTCTGGGTAGCTTACAATCTCACTCAATGCGTCTGCAGTGAAAACATTTTATTTTAACCAATAAACGGGAACTCCACCCATTTTCAACATTTTAATATGTCATTAATATACCTTAGAGATGTTGTGATAAAAAAAAGTTCCCCCAATTCTGTATTTCCTAAAAATAGAGGTCTGAAAAAATCATTAACATCGTGAAATACATCTGAGATGAATCATCGAGATGCATTTCACCATGTCACCAATGATTTTTCACCTTTTAACTGAGAGGGTAAAAATGGAACCAAATGGACCCTAGTGGGTCAATTTGGTTCACATTTGTATCGTCTCATGAAAAGTTTGAAAATGGGTGGAATTCCCCTTTAATCGTAATGCAATGAGGCTATATGAAATAATGTTAAAGACAGTATTTCAAATTGTCAACATATTTTCAGCTTGAAAAACACAGTGAGAGAGACACAGACAGACAGACAGGCAAACAGACAGACAGAACAAGGCAACAGGACAAGACAAGAGCAGAGAGGATAGATCATATGAGAACAGGAGGATGAAATTGGTTAAAAAAAAAAAAAAAGAAATCTAAAAACAAGAATTAATCCCATAGGGATAATCGTCAGATGAACAAAATCTTGTTTCCGGTTTTGTTTTCTCCACCTGTATTGTTATTATTATTGTTTTATTAGTAGGTCACCAACACCAACGCGTTATTATTAATCCAGCTTTTAGCTGATGTACAAGGCATCATGTATCTGCGTGTGTGTGTGTGTGTGTGTGTGTGTGTGTGTGTGTGTGTTGTGTTTTTTTCCGAAGGATGAAAAGAAGCACTGTCTTGGCTGTGCTCTGGTGTCCACTGGTAGAATGGGGACCCACCCCATCGGAGAAAAGGGGCGATGAGATCAAATGAGATCAGCTCGATCTACTGTCATGGTTGCAACGGTCCCCGCACCCCCTAGGCCAAAATCATTTCAGGCTATGACGGCTACTGAATCACTGATGCATCTGGTTTTGCTTGGAAATGCCTTTCGAAGTTTGTTCCCCCGTGGAGATTCACCAGACACCAGTCAGCAATCAGGGCAAGCGTTTGGACAATGGGATTTTTGAATAGTGCAAGGAGGTAAATGAGAGGGTAATCAGGCAACCTTTTGAGAAACCTCTTGGGTTGGGGCAAATAGAGAAAAGTTCCTGAGGGGGAATGTAGATCAGGGGCTCAATTTTCGTTACATGCTAAACCCCTCATCCCAAACCCCTTATCCCTTTTTAGTATTTTGAAAAACTTGTTGTAATAGTTCAATGTGCCAATCTACTAACATGTGTGAGACTGGCCATTCTAACTATTGAAAATGTTTTTTATTTTAATAGTTTAAAAAGGCAAAGAAGTTAAAGAATAAGGGGCATTTTCATCACCGCTAAACCTTAACTTCTTTGCCTTTTTAAACTAAAAAAGAACATTTTTCAATAGTTTCAATGGTTAGTCTACACGCTCACTGTGTCAATAGATTGGATGTTGAACTATTCCGAAAGGTTTTTCAAAATAGTAAAAAAAAATGATTAGGGGTTTGGGATAAGGGGTTTAGATAGTAACAAAAATGGAGCCCAAGGGGTTTAGTGGTAACGAAAATCTAGGCCCAGGTGTTCACCTGACAACAATAAAAAATAACATGGCGCAGCATGCTCTAGAAATAAGTGAACCGAACGAACGAACGAACTAACGAATGAACGGACAAACTGTAAATCATACGGGGAGTGTTCACCTTTCTTCTCCATGCGCTTCATGTCCATCAGTTTCTCCACGTTGTGCGGGTCGCGGAGCCACAGCTGCATGCGTACGAAGGGTTCGCGACCCTTCAGGCTGAGCTTGTGCCAGGGCTTGGGCCTGGCCAGCAGGTCCGACACGGAGCCCTGCGTCAGGCCCAGGATGCTCTCCCCAAACAGACGTTGACCTGCCCAGAGAGAGAGAGAGAGAGAGGAACACACACGTCTTCATGAACCACAGGGGAACTTTACAGTCATTTAAGTCAGTGGTTTTCAACCTTTTTGACACCAGGGACCACCGTTTATTCAGCATTTGAGCCATGGACCACCATTTGATGACATTTTAGCCCCAAAGACCTAAAACTAAAGAATTCCTTTTGGTTTTGTTCACAATTCCAGGCTGGATTTTACAGTCATAAACAGTGTAGGCTACTTAATTGAATATTTTAACTCTTGAGAGTGTGAAAATGAAACCAAATGGACCCGCTAGGGTCTATTTGGTTTCATTTTTACATTCACTTTGTTTACCTTGGGTTATTTATTGTCCCAAAATCGAAGCAAATTAGGGCACATCATGGCATATTTAGACATAGAACTTCAGAAAAACTGAAATACAAACATGTCTTAGTCTCAATGTAAGTAATCAATTGGAGAAGTGTCATTGTGGTAGCTATTAGTAGACTTTTTTACCCTATTCCTCTAATGTAATGTATCGCGTGAGAAAATTCCAAATTCCAAAAATTCCAAAAGATTGCTTTTTAAATGAATAAATAAAACATCCTAAGAAATGCTAAGAAATCCTAAGAAATACCATAAATAAATTAAAAAAATATATATATAATGAGAAATATAAATAATAATGTGAAAATAGTGCATCTACAAGTTCACAACACGGCACTAAACTAGTACTTGTGAGCTGTGAGCATATGCTATTTACACTAGTTTGGGTCCCAAGCGTAAATGTCTTACTACTCGTAAGGTTTGCAGACCACTCGTCTAGAGATGGTAGACTTTCTCGACTGGAATCACAGGCACATAAATGTGGCCCCAATGCTCCGCAAGCACAGGTCATTTGTTTGTAGAGTATATGCCACATGTACAGGTAGATTATTGAATTCCTGCCAATTCTCCAACAGCATCTGCATTCATGTGATCCTTTTAAACGCTTTGAACTGGAAAGAATACCGTACTGAAGGCTATAATTATGCTGCATTGATGTTTTGTGGTGACTGACTGTGCTTCAGTGTTAAATGTTCCACACCCAACACTATAGAAAGAGTATATCTCTCTGAATAGACACTAAAGAAGTGTGATTACCAGACATATGCTTCAAACAAATACCTCCTTTCTGAATCGAGGAGGCATTTTAGCATTTAGCTCCAATTGCCAGCGATCGCAATGCTTCCAACCACGGCCATTTCGCCGCGTGGGCCAAGCCCAGAACTTTGTAAAAGACTTGGCCGCGTTCAATGGAGCAAAAAAAAAAATACAGGTAAGAGTTTGTGGCCTTTGAATAGCTTTGAGAGTGTCAGAGGTTTCAGAAGAGCCAGGACAATATACAGTATATATACAAAAAAAGGAAAACATGGTCCGAAAAAGCGAGCGTGAGCGAGCTGGGTTTCCAGTATCACCGCTACAAAGCAGAGTCTTTTTTTAAAAGGCTTCAAAGTGCCCTGTTTCCACTTCACTACGTCCCACGGGACACCTGCAAACTTGTTTTTGGCAGTGTAGCGTTGGAGGGAGGGAGGGAGAGAGGGAGGGAGAGAGGGAGGGAGGGATGGGGTGTATCTGTTGTTCCTCTGTGCAGGTATACAGCACACAGACAGGGTGTACACTGCAGGTAGGTCCCTCGCGTGGGCCTAAGGGCTCCTTTACACCCGATAAAGTTTAACCCGCTTTGGGCAGGAACGCCATTTGGTGTTGGTGTGGTACCTTGGCTGGTATTTTTCGAACGCTATGGTGTAGCCGCCGGGTATGGTGTAAGTCTTCTCATTGGCTGCATGGCAGCAAATCAGGTAATGTGGCCTTGTGTGTAGGCCAAAAGCCTGTACCACCAGACCTGAGCCTGGGCCAGGTCTGGTAGTACAGGCCATCAAGAGCTTCAACTCATGATGAACAAAGCATACAGTAACATTTTTTTTAATTGGGGTGTCAGATGATTTCTGGACTTTTTTGAATTGCAGGTTTTAATTATTCTGGCTAATTATTTGGTAAGCCCAGGCCCGGGTCTGGTGGTACAGGCTTTTGGCCTACTACAAGGCCCCAGTCCTGATTTGCTGCCGTGCAGCCAATGAGAAAACGTACACCATATTGAAAACACGCGCCATTGAAATCATTCGAATTAGCTGTAGTTATTGGGAAAAATAGCAGACCAACAAGCTCATAGCGCGCCAATTAGTGGCATGCAAATGAGCTGATATTTTTGGAGCGTTTTGTTTGAAGTTCTTGTCCGGGTCAAAACGCGTTAAGGAGTCGCTTCTCTTCAAGTGGGACAGATGGTCAACGGAGAACGCAGACGCCCCACAGACTGCTGTGCCACGTCCGTTTCCATGTTCGCCGTGCGAGCGAAAAAAATAAAAATAAAAGTAAAGCGCAGGCGTCGGTTACACCAGCCAGCCATGCAGCTAGCTCCCCATGTGCGGTGCGTGCACGCGTGTTTGCACAATTGGGTCAGATGCAGAGAGGAGAGAAATGCCCATTCAGCGTCACGCCATGCCCTGTTTATCAAATCAAAGGAGCATAAGTGACTCCCCGAGTTGAGCCCCACGTCAATTTAAAGCAAAAAACACCCAGGTCTCAATAAATTCATTGTTCCTCCGCCGACCATAAATCAAACAAGCCTGTACCTACAGTATTATTGTCAAGTGGACCATTACGAACACGGGCTAGAACGACGCCTTGGAATTCGATTTGGGAACGCAGCGACGAAAAGGTAAAGGAAGACAAGAGTTTGCCAGAAGGAAGCGCCCTTTTGTGTCCTAAATATTACAGCTACAGTAACGTGTTTTATGTGGAGTCATTTGTCACGAAACGCTGGGGCGCACGCACACACACACACGTACTCACACATGCACGCGCGCACACACACACACACACACCGCCAACCACTCCAGCGAGCAATCCGATTTTAGCCCCGCCGCGTGCGTCATCAAGTGGATGTGGAGCGAGCCCATAAATCAGCCAAGGAGAGAAGCGCTAACACAGCTAACATGCTAATGTGACCCCATTTGGGGAAGGGCTTTCGGGTTGTGTCCCGGCTAGGCTATACGTCTGAGGGAAAGAACGGGAGGAGATCGAGGAGAGCGGCCCCCGGAAGAAAAAAAAAGAAAAAGAAAAAGGGGCCCCGACGCTGGGGTGGAACTCGCTTATAGCTGGCTGCCAGGCCAAACGGGACAGGGGGAGGCGATTTAGCTTCATCTGATTGTGAGCGGTTCCAATGACGGCAGCTTAAACGACACCATCCATCATGGTGTGGCTTTAGAGGACAGGTTACAAAGACGAGGGAGCTATAGGGAGGGAGGGGAGGAAGGGGGTTATAGCCAGGGTCTCTCCCCCCTTTAGTCTAGGGAGCGTGGAAGTGGAATAGTGCTGCTGGTGGAAAACACTGAAACGCTTCATGGGTATCGAGGCTGTTATAGGCCACTGTTGAGCGGCGGCGATAGGGAGAGCTAATAACTCCGCCAGAGAGGCCTACGCTTTAAAAAAGTCCTGAGTGTTTATGGTGAAAACTCTGAGAGGGTACACAATACAAGCAAATGGACCCTTTGGTTGTGGTTAGGCACAGTAACATTGGAAACGGAGAGATTTCATGGTCCCCCTGTCTAAGTGGTTGCCCAAAAGGTTGCGACATTGAGGGGTGACAAACTGGAATTGGAAATGCATTGTTTTCATCAGCCGCCATTACACCTTTCCATGGAAGTGAAGGGAGATGTCATAACTCTGTCTATACTCTATGGCACTATGTAGCCGACCTCTGAGCCGTGGGATGGTTTTTGTACCGGCTATCTGATTGGATATCTCGTCTCTCTGGCTCTGGTCAGAGCTACATTTCATTTCATTAATATTTAGTAGTAGGTATCGTATGTATGACCACATCCCTTTCACTGCCTCTTTTTATTTCTAACAGGCATTTACATTTCGTAGAACAATTCTGCAGAAACAATACAGCAGCTACCAATTAAACAAATCGTCATTTCTTGTTATAATGGGTATATATGTGTTACACTGATTAAAGACAGAGTATCCTATCCTCTTTGTGACGGTAATGGTGGTACTGTAACGGGGGTTACATGCTAGATTACATTCCCTGCATCAACTTCAGAACTACAGAATTCATTTCAATGTCTTCACTTTCACCTTCAAAGCACTCCATGGCCTTGCCTCTGGAACACTCTTCCACCTTGAGACCTCTTTTAAAAACATTTTTTACTGTTCTTACTGTAATAATGGCAGCCTACTGTTTGTTGCAGTTTATTTTATTTTGCTATTTCTGTAAAGCACTCTGTGCACTCATGCTGAGTAGGCTGCTATATAAATAAAGGTCATTCATTCAACTTCTGTTACTTTACTTTTTAAATTGGGTTACTGACTATAATTTTCAGCTAGTAACTTGTAACTGTAGGGGATCATTTTTTAAAAGTAACATTCCCAATGCTGCTATTGGTTTAACTGATAATTGTTTCTGCCTTGTTGTCCAGGAATGTATATTAGCGTTTAACGCTGTGAGCTTGTAGATCTGCTGAATTGTTTTTTAAATTGTGCAAAGTGTGGGGCAAATCTTTGAATACATTCCTTCCCAGTAAACACTTTTCAAATCAAATCAAATCTTTGCTTCTGGAAGGTCCCTGGAACAAAATATTATTCCGGGGCCAATTACATATAATTCTAAGGTCCTTGACATGGAAATGTTCGAGAAAGACTGACGTAAGATTTTTTCTTTTTTTTTTCTCCAGAAATCTGCCATGATTTAGAAGGGATTTTGTGGAATCTGGTGTCCAATGCACTATTTTTTCCCCCATTTCAGCCTTTCACTATTTTTTTTCTCCTTCTAGTATTTGGCAGTGTTTACGGTGTTGTTGTTTTGACGCCTTGTATCAGCTGGTTGCTAATGAGCAGCAGCTCTCTGGCTGCTGTTTAACAGCGTAGGGGTCGCGCCCACATAGGGCTTCACAAACGCCACGCCGAGCGCCCGGGGCACCCGACACGCCCCGTTTCCTGCTGCCGCTGTGTGTTGTTATTAAAATAAAAGTGTTGCGTATAGCGATTTGCCGGCGCTGATGACTTCATTTGCTAGGTGTTTTCATTCTGTGGTTTTATGTCTTTTGGGTTGGCGCCCATCACGATACTCCCCTCGAAGGCGTTTTGCGAGGAGCGTGCCAGTTTTTCCTTCCCTGTTTGGCATGTGAACACACAACACGTCATCCAGTTCTCTAGTGTAACATGTTTAAATGAGAGAGTGCAGAGACATCGCCTTGTCAAAATATGGTGTCTATTTGATATCGTTGCTGGAAACAGTAAAGGAGCATTCAGTGATCTGGGTGATTTAATTGGAAAAACCCTCAGTACTAAGATGTGTACAAGCACACACTCTACAGTGTGTGTGTGGGGGGGGGGGGCACTCAATCTGTGTCTTACAGGAGGGCTGTGGGCAGAAACCAGTCTTCCAGTATATTAGAAATATCGGGAGAACAATGGCTTCCGTTTTCGCATTGCAACTTTTCAGCAATAGAAAGCCTGGATTCCGCATTGACGATGATGCACATGAAAGGCAGGTTTCTGAGTTGTCCACAGCCCTTGTGTGAGACAAAGACAGAGTAGAACAAAATAGTGGTATTTTACATTAGTGAGGAGTTATTACATAAAGATATGTTGAAAGCTGGTAATTTAAGAGTAATTTAATCTTTTACAATAAATCATTTCCATGCGCATATCGACAACATATCATGATAGCTCACACTGAATAGTTTTCAGGCTTGGCTATGACGGCACAATTTCAGATGGAGGCTTAGTGACTCAATGTTGTATTTGACTTGTAGCATTTTAAATTGTCTTCTTTTTTTTCTTACAGTCAATTATACTGCGTGTGCGTATAGTGTTCTCTAGGGAGCTCCTCCTGACAGCTTTACATTGTTTACTACCGTGATTATTATCTCAGCAGTGGCAATATGGCCTCTTCACGTGGCATGAAGGTTTCAAGCTAAAATGAAAATGTCACCATCAGTCATTCTCAGCCTAGTCATGTTGTATACATGCAGGGTACAGATAGCGTGCTGCTGAGGCTGTTAGTTTGTCATTATGCCTGTTAGTGTGACAGCTTTTCTGTTCTCAAAGGATCACACCAGAGTTAGTACAATCCATGTTATTCTGCATTGCTAACAGCAGCCACGTGTTGACATAAAACCTCCAACATTTCCACGACAAATCGCTTCATTATTTCATTCATTATTGGAGTGACGCTCACCCAAAGGCAGGGGTGTAATGCAGGGGGGGGGGGGGGGGATATTTTTTGACTTGTCATTCACTTTTATGGATGCAAGTGAGCATTGCAAACCATGTATCTAAACAGACTATGCACATCTGTACATTTTAATATTGTGTGTGCGTTGCATACGTGCATGCAAATAAAATGCGCATGTGCATGCGAATGCGCGTGCATGTGTGTGCGTGCGTGTCTTATGGGCCGTTCCCCCCAACTTATAAAAGTCCCACTACAGCACTGCCGGCCAATTATTTAGTTCAGGCTTTCACTTTTTTGTGCAGCACAGACACAAAAGCTTGGGTATTGAGGCTAGTATTAGAACCAGTAAGATGCTGATATGGAATGTGACGCACAGACAGACAGGCAGACACAGAGACATACATTTCTGCTTGATCTGACTCTCTGCGTTTGCAATAACACTGATATTTTTCCAAACCGTTACAAAATGAACGGCAGTTAGAGACAAATTAAAGTAATAATGTAGATTGGAATCAAATAGAGTATGTACACAGTATACACAATGTGCAGACAAAATGTTTTGAAGTGCAGGCCAAGCTCTAATGAGGGCTAGAAGTCACAGGTTTGGGTAATATTGTGTATCTTTAGATATTGCTGTTAATCTGCACGTAGCCCCGCCTTGGTATGTGTTGTTTTTTCTCTCTTTCTCTATTTTCACTTTCTTTCTTTTTTCGCTGTGAATAAATGGGACTGATGTTTCCCTACTTGTAATAACATTACATCTAGGTGAGGCCAGACAACCATGACGTTACTGGCGTTATTATGCATACCTTGTAGAGCTTGACTTTGGGGGGTTTCAGTATTTGTAAGGGTCCATAGATGATTCTTGCTACTTGCTACAGTCCCACTCACGGTGGGTTTTTGGGGGGTTGAGAAAGACAGAAGAACAACAATCAAAGCTGTCAGAAAAAGGGGTTATAACATATTTACAGTATTATGTTTTAAAGCAGGCCCTTCGTGATTATGGAAACAATGGCATGGCTGATTCAACGGTTAACCAATGTGACTTTAAATGTGGAGTGTGTGTGTGTGTGTGTGTGTGTGTGTGTGTGTGTGTGTGTGTGTGTGTGTGTGTGTGTGTGTGTGTGTGTGTGTGTGTGTGTGTGTGTGTGCATGCATACGTGCATGTGTGCGGGGCTAGTTTCTGTCTAAAGCTACTCTAAAGAATTAATAGAATATTACCGGTAATAGAATTAATATTCTATTAAGTAAGTATCCTTGCCAGGCCATGATGTCAGGAGGCCCAGCTGAGCCATTGAGGCCCATATTCTATTAATCCTTACAAATATTGATATTTGTAAGGATTGGTATGACAACAAATATGTCAAAAAAAAAGATTAAAAAAAAAAAAAAGGATTTTAAAAAACATTGTATTTTCTACAGTGGTTACAGTTTCTAAGATTTCTAAGGTGTTTACAGTACATCATTGTATGGAATGTATGAGACCTAAATGGAAATAAGAACGCATGGTCTTTCTTTGTTTTTCCCTTTCAGATCAATGCTATGTCCGACTGTATTTCATTCTGTTACATTTGATTGTCTAATAAAAATGATCAGTCAATCAAACAAGCAAGCAAACAATCAATAAATCAAGCTATGTTAGCCATGATGCAACCAGTTAGAGTGTCCATAAGCTTATCACAGAACTGGAACTGGTTCATGATTCAATTTACAGCCATACTGCTCAAGTTTCCAAAGTTTGCCAAGTCACCTTACTCCATACCTGGCTGAGCAGAGTCATATAAGGGCAGGGGAAGGGTGATAATAACCGATATCAACCCTTGGGCTGATAACTGTTAACACTGCTGGGGGGTTGCTTGCTGGCTAATCAGCGCGTGCTAAAGTACCAGCGTGATCTGAGCCGTGTGTCCATGACTTCTCACTACAGAAGGAAACTCAGCATGTCCAACATGGCCGCCACGCTGCATTGATCAAACCTTATTTCCCCATTCTGTGTAAATAAGGCTATGGCCATGAGATAAACAAATAATCGCCTGGACATCCGCCGCCCAGAGCCCCATAGCTGGCTGGCAGTGGCAGCCCAACCTCGGGCGATGATAAATGACCGGCTGTAGGCTTATACGCACGCACTGCAAAAGCAATTACATCTTCCCAAGCTATAGCTGTGGCGGACTTATCATGGCACACAGCGGAATGAAACCTCCCCTCTCCTGATTCCTTTTTTCCCCTCACACAATTCCGTTGTTGTGCCAATTCCCCACCTCCTGTATAGTCCCTGCCACCCACTGCTAACCTCTAGACGTGCGTGTAAAGTCTCCAGCCGCTCGCTATAATGGCTGCATATTAACACACCAGGAAGAACGGTGCAGTTTTTACACATGAGGAGGAAGCTATCCTCCCATAGTTCCGATCTTCACTGCCTGCACGATAAAGCCGATAAAGGCGTCTCTGCAGTACAGCCAACCCGGCTGACTTCCCACACACACAAACAGCCAATAGGATCTATGCACAAACTATGTTACACTCAGTGATGGGCAGTAACTTGTTACAAGTAGCTAAGCTACATAGCTTAACTACATTTTCCCGTAACTTGTAGTGTAGCTTACTACATTTGTTTTGGGAGTAGCTTGTAGTGAAGCTACACTACTTGTTTCGAGTAACAAGGAAAGTAGCTTACTACATTTTTCCGCACAAATGTTCAAATTCCATTTATTTTATTGGGTAGAAAACCTCTAATATACATCCCTAAACTTATTAATTATTATTATGACTTTTATTTATAATATTTTATTATTATGATTATTATTTAGAAGGTTGTACATTAAGTTGAGATATATATTTATATTTATATTATGTAGTGTTGATGTAGCAAGCTACATCAAGCTACTTTTGTCGTGTAGCTTGTAGTGTAGCTTGCTACAATTTCCTGGGATAGCTTGTAGTGTAGCTTAGCTACATTTTATCGAGAGTAGCAAGTAGTGTAGCTTACTACATTTTGCCAGTAACTTGCCCATCACTGGTTACACTCAAATGTTTTGCATTTTAATTCCCTACCATAACTCTGTACTCACAACAGCAGAACATTGACACTAAGTCCAAAACGGAACAGAGCATCAGCGGTATCACTTTTAACACCTCTGGTAGAAGTAGTTGTTCCAAGAGGGACAAAATCATTTCCTGAATGCGACCGTTAGGTTATGACCGATGGGCCCAACGGTCACAACTGATTTATGGTATCATCCAACTCCCACGACTGTTGCCGAATGACAACAACTGTTCCCGAATGACAACGGTCCCAAACGCTGTCATTCAGGAGCAGTCTATTTGCCAGATCACAGTTTTTACTTCATTATAATACATTTTTCTATTAAAAAACACCTGCACTATCCACATGTTTCACACATATTTAATATGTTTGCTAGACAGTTACAGTATCTTATTGATTTCAATATATCATTGATTCGTACCGTGTAATCTGGGCCGATCAAACAATATTGCTGTTAAAATGTATTGTTACACCCCATCTAATAACGATTCAATAATTTGAAATTGATACAGTAACTATTTAGCAATTCTATTAAATATGTGTGAAACATGTGTGAACAGTGAAGTTTTTATATAGATGGACATTGCATTTGAACACATGATGTGTTTTTCTTTTTAAAATCGCTAAATTCAATTCTTCTCTTTTCATTGCAACGACACAAAGTCAAACGATATGATACTTTCTGTTCACGGAACAATATATTTCAATTTTTGAAAATAAAATCGATATTTCAGTAGAGTTACTATATTCCGTTGCACCCCTACTAACAATGCAACGCAGCCCCCATCCCCTCCTCCTAAAGGCCTATTCAGAGATGGATTTTCGGTGCCCACCGCGACCACCGTTTCCTACAATGACGTCATCATACCACCGCAACCACCGCACTTTCCAGCCCTCCTCTCGGATTTTACTAACCACCGCACCGCACCGCACCGCACCGCACCGCACCGCACCGCATGCACCGCACCGCAGCGGTTGCTTGTTTTTAACGGCTGGTTTTAAAAAAAAGAAAACACACAACACACCACAGCGGGAGGGGAGGGGGGGGGGGTGCTGGCAGTGGACTTTGGAATAGCGGTGGTCGCGGTGCTCTGAGCGGTGCTCACAGTGGCCACCGAAATTCTGAACTCTGAATGAGCCTTAACTCACCCAGGTTGTTGTCGGTCAGAACCTCCTTGACCTTCTTGGTGATGGCGTAGGTGTCCAGCTCTGGGGAGATGGCCACCATCTCCTGGATGCTGAGGCCCGAGGCCCCGCCCACCATGTGGGCCATGCTGCCGCCGCCGCCGGGCTGCAGCTCACCGCCCCCACCGCCCATCATCATCATCATCTCCTCTCCTCCTCCTCCTCCGCGAGGCGGCATCGTCGTGGCGCTTTCCCCGCCGCTGGTCTCCCCGTCGCCGCTGGCGCTGCCGCCACCGCCGCCGCCGCACATGCTCATCTGGTCACCCGCCAGTCCGCCCTTAACGGACTCCTCGGCCGAGCTGACGGGAGACTCGGGAGCAGGACTACAGCTGGCTGACGTCTTAGGAGTGTTCTCTGTGGGGAGAGGCAGAGGGAACGTTGGGGTCAGGACAGCGATTCTCCCAACGCTTTACGCTGCGCAATGGTTTGATGCCATACTTCAGCGGTTTCCAACCTTTTTTCATATACCACAACCCACTTTTTATTCTGCATTTTAGCCGAGGAGGATCACAATTTGATGTTGAGTCTAGTCTCTCGAACCCAAAACTAAGGATTTTCAAGTTTGCGTCCACAATTTAGTGAGAGAAAAACTGGCAAATTGTTGGTCAATTGTTCTACATTTTCTAATTGTGTGTTTATGTACGAAATTTGTGGGCTGGTCTGGGGTAACTTGTTGGTCTGGGTGTTCCAGGGAAACATATTTGAATACCGTGTCCTGATTGGCCACCCCTAGTTTTCTGGAGTAGGAAATGGGGATACAATTGAGCCACCAGCTGATTTGGTCTGGCTTTAGCCAGGCTAACTCTCTGTGGGCCTAATCTACACTGTAAAACCCTAAGGGTTAAATTTAAGTCAGAGTGTACAAATGGGAGATAAAGATTTACTCCAAAGACAACTCTCACAAGGTGAACTATAGACATACAAGCTCTGAGTTCCACAGCAACGATGTACACACAGAGCAGAGCTTACACTATGCTATGACTGGCAGGCTGCCTCAGGCTGTTTCTGTACCACCACCACCACACACACACACACACACACACACACACACACACACACACACACACACACACACACACACACACACACACACACACACACACACACACACACACACACACACACACACACACACACACACACACACACACACGCTGTGTAATGATGAGGGTTACATGGCCAATCAATTACCCTTTCTGTGACAGCCTGACAAACTGTCAGGACAGGAGTGTGCGTGTGTGTGTGTGTGTGTGTGTGTGTGTGTGTGTGTGTGTGTGTGTGTGTGTGTGTGTGTGTGTGTGTGTGTGTGTGTGTGTGTGTGTGTGTGTGTGTGTGCGCGCGCGCGCATATGAGTGAGCGTGTGCGTGCGTGTGTGAGACATATTTTTCGGGGGTTGCGGGGCGCTATATACCAACTCTGGAGCACTACTCTGGGACACACTATTGACAATTACGGCATTCAGCAGACGCTCTTAATACAACAGAACGACTTATGTTGAGCATGAAGAGTCACAATATACATCATACACATAAAAATAATAAATTCATGTGAATCATACCTAGAAGCTATAGGCCTACATGAGGTTTCTTTTTCAACCAATGTTTGAGGTTGTTACTCAAGTAAGAAAAAGATTATGTTATTTTTATGTTATCCATTTGCTGCTTTCTTTAGTTTTACCTGTTTTTGACATGGGGGCAGGGGCATTCGTGCGTAGGGTTAAATATGTATTTTAAAATATATAGTGATTGTTTTATTACCTACAATAGCCCTAAAAACCCCAGGAAATTATATCTGCCCACAAAAGATCACAGGACCTACTGAATGTGAAAGTAGGTATACGTGTTGTTGGTGATGTTGTTGAAGAGCTGTATGGATGACGCATCAATGTGTAGTAGGCTCAATATGTGCTTGGCACTATGAATTATCATTTTGTTTCACCCCAGGGAAAAGGTGGTGACTTAAGGCTGGACTTTGTCACATTCCAAAGATCTTTTGTGGACAGATATAGTTCTGAATGCAATGGGAAGTGGACTAGTTTTGGGGCCAGTAGGGAGAAGAGTTTTGGGCGTGTGGAGCGTTGTCCAGACACTCCAGGGATGTCTTCCTTGTGTCTGGAGGTCACAGCTTTGAAGGTGTCTCCTACCGACGTTAGAACAGAATCATCTGCAGGGGCGGATGTAACATTTCCCAATTGGGGGGGGCAGGAGAAAATGGCATGGGGGCGGCATCATGATGACACCGCCCCCATACCATTTTTGGTTACAGGACTTTTATTAGGCAAGTAAAGCATCAATAATAACATCAGTTGTTGTTGAAGTTGCAACAGGCACGCAGCATGCATAAAGCTAAAGGTCTGACTCAGAGAGTTTTCTGTTTTCAATGATGATTGGTTTAGTGGTGCCACAGCTGTAGTCATTAGCAGTAGTAGTTTCATATCATTTTAAATATAAACACTTCAATTTGAAATATCTTGTTGTTGGCTGGTTGTTTTGCATACCATCATGCATGCCACCAATGCCATCATGCCATCATTGGTGGGGCAGTCAGGGCATTTAGGGGGGCAGTGCCCCCCATGCCCCCCATGCCCTGCCACCAACGTTAAAACAGAATAATCTGTGAAGGTGTGTCTCCTCCCAGTGTCTCCTACCAACGTTAAAACAGAATCATGGAAACCAGAGGAGAGTTTCACCTTGCAAACTGTGCGTAGGTTGCAAAGTGATCGCCTATGTTCGGTGCGATAGTAGCAGGTGTGTAACAACCATGGCTCAGTGTGTGTGTGTGTGTGTGCGTGTGCGTGTGTGCGTGTGCGTGTGTTTAAATAATGAGAAGGCGGTGCCATTTACAAATGATTTACTGAAAATAGGCCGACATTGAAAAGCTATAGCAACGTGCGCTGGAACCTCGCCCTCTCCGTGTCCTTTCGTACCCCACTAGCCTCAATGCCTTGGCTGACGGGGCACAAACCTTGTATCTATGTGCGGTACTACGACCTTTTTTTTTTTCATGCCGCCCATGTCGACCCACAAAATAATGCCCTGCTTACGATGTCACACACAAGTAGCAAAAAAGAAATCCAGGCTCACAACACAACACAACACAACTAACCCTGCTATTTAAACCGTGTGAACTGAGCCGTGCAACTC